>CABHPH010126760.1:0-34353 GCA_902168325.1 Peromyscus nudipes
AATGAAACATGGCCTGAGGGTTCTGGTGAGAGCTTCTGAGAATGATGTTTGAGATAGTTGTTAAATGATGTGAAGGTGGTCATCATGGCAAGATTAAGTCTATATTAAAACTGCCATATGAAGTGGGTGGTTGATGGCAGAGGGAGGAGTAGGTGGGTTCCCATGCAACTGGAAAGGCATACACCTGAAGAAGAAATCCATGTACCCTCAAATATAATATTGACAATAATGATGAAGATGATTATACCAGGGTCTTATTAAATTGATATAAAGAGGATTGTACAAATTGTTAAAATGTGACTGTTAAAATCTGTTCATCCTTCCCTGCCTTTTCCACCTTCCCCACCTTCCTTTTATATACCAGATAACCTCTCTGACCTTGTGTATCCCTGCTAAAGGAGGAAGGAGTGAGGCAGGAAATTAGGAAAAGCAGAAGAGCAAGTTATATAGGATACAATGGAAGGGCAAAGATGGTATTTGGAAAAGTGCATAAATAGAAAGAAAATAATGTGTGTATGTTGCAGGAAGGAGGAGCTGTGGGAGCTGGTTTCTATGAATTTCTGAGGGTACTGAACGCTGAAGCCAGATGCCGGCATTGAGTAGTTTTGTGATCCTGTGAGATGAAAGAAAAAAAAGATAAGGTTCTGAAACCATATTTAAAACTATTGCTGGGTTGTAGGTTTCCTTTGCTACCTCCTCCAGAGATATGAATATTTTCTTTAGAGAATGGAGAGATGGCTTAGCAAGTAAGTATGAGGTCCCAAGTTTGGTTTCCCAGTGACCACATAAAAAGCCACGTATGGCCACCAGCTCCTGTAACCCCAGTGCTGGGGGTGAGGATGAGGATAAATGGTTCTCTGGGACTTGCTGGCAAAGCAGCCTAGCCAAAGATTAGTGAATAGTTAACAGAAAGATTGAGCCTCAAAAGAGTAGGATAAGAGTAACAGAGCACACATATAAACTGGTGTGCACAGATGTACACAGGCACACACATATACATATACTGTACAAATACACATATGCAGAATTAACTAATTGCTGTTATATACATTTCTTCTTTGATAGGTGTCCTGTAAAGGTGTCTTTTTTTTTAGATATAAAAAATGAAGAATTTCTCTTTTTATCTTTAGTGTAAAAAATGTCTGGTGTCTTGGAATCTTTGATGAGGCTAACACAGAGAAAGATATGGCAATCAGTTTTATACATCATCTAGACTAAATAGAACATATTTAGTCTAATGTGAGTCTAGATCTTGCTATGAAAGTTATTATGACCATAGCACTTAAATCAGTAGATTCCGAATGAAGCAGGTCACCCTCTGTGATAGTTCGAATGAAAAAGAACCCCATCGACTCATTTATTTGAATGTTTGTTCAACAGCTGGTAAAACTGTTTGGGAAAGATTAAGAGATGTGACTTGTTGGAAGGGGTGAGTCAGCAAGGGTGGGCTTTAAGATTTTAAAAGCCCACAGCATTCCCAGTTGGCTTTCTCTGTCTCATGGTTGTGGATCAGGTGTAAGCGCTCTGTTATTGCTACAGTTCCATGCATGCATGCCTGCTGCCATACTCCCTTCCATGATGATCACGGATTCTAACCCTCTGAAACTATAAGCAAGTCCCCCAATAAAACTCTTTCTTCTGTAAGTTGCATTGATCATGATGTTTTGTCAAGGTAATAAAAAAGTAACTACAACACTCTCTGTAATATGGATCAACTTCACTTAACACGCTAAATATTTCAATATAAGAAGAGGACAGAAGACACTAGTGGAAAAGAAAATCCTGCCCATGTATTACTCCTGCCACAAGCAAAATCAACACTTTCTTTGTGGCTTTTTAGTTTGCTTGCTCAAACTGCAAGTTCTGGCTCCCAGTCTATAGTCATGTGATGCAGAAACACAGTGTGCTAGTCACATCCACAATGGTGAAGATGAAAAGAGTTATCTCCTCATTCCAGTGCTTGATTGGACCTCCTTTGGCCTTGTCACTTCTATTAAGTGCCTAGGAAGATGTTCAGAGAGGATGTAAAGCCAGAGACTCCTCAGTGAGGATGTTGGAGAAAGGTTTAGTAGCTCCATACAGCTGGCTGGGAATCTGTGTGTAAGGTCAGCAGTGAACACTGACTCTACTTTATTTGGTGGCTCAAGGCAGACAAAAGGCCATTCTTTCACATTTTATTCTAAATCTGCACTCTAAGCTCAGTTCTCTGGATTGCATCACTCTGAGAGAGTGAGATGAAGGTTCTAGGGAGTATGGCCTGTCTCTTCTCTAAGTCCCTAGGCTTACTCAAGGTTCCTTCTGAAGATATATCCTGATCTGAGCACAGTGGGGCCTGACTACAAAATAAATCTAAGGGGGAAAGAAAAGAACACCCTGACCAATGAGGACAAATCCCTGTGAAAGAGCTACCTGCAATGAAATGATTTAAATGTGTTTATCCCAAAGACAAGATGGAATAATTAACATCAGCCTTTAGGCCAAATCTAAGTGCAATCCTTGTTATTGTTATTGTTATTGTTTATGTGCACATGCATATCTGTATGCTAGTGTGTAAGTGTATATGTGTGAATACATATATATGAATGTATGTGAATGTATTTATGTGCATATGAGGGTGTGTGTATATGCATAGCTGTGTCTATGTCTGTGTATGCTGTGTGTGCAAATGTGTGCAGGTCTGACCATGTGTGTACTTGTGTGTGGAGGCCAGAGAAGGCTGTCACATGTCCTGCTCTATCACTTTCCACTTTATAACCTTAGACAAGGTTTCTCACTAAAGAAGCTAGGCTGGTGAACAGTAAACCTCAGAGCTGGAGTTACAGGAGCATACAGCCATAGCTGGCTTTTTATATCAGTGCTAGGGTTTGAATGTATGTGCTCATGCTGCATAGCAAGTAAGTACTCTTACCCACTGACCCATATAAACTCTAGTATCACTGTTTTTAATCTTGATCAACATTATTGTTTCTCTCAGGTGAGAGAAGAAGTTTTGAACTTTTTCCAGAACTCAATGTCAATTCTAGGTACTTGAAAGATTCCATGTGCATCAGCTGCTTTCCTAACAATCCCACAATTATTTATCATTCTTCTGTACATTAAGATTCTTTTGATACACAACATATTTTTTTCTGAATTGCCCTGTACTGTAATTCACCTTAACAGCAGTGGAAATGCAGAATTCTTTTTTTTTGAATTTATTTTATTTTATTTTACAATATAATTCAACTTTACATATCATCCATAGATTCCCCCGTTCTCCCTCCTCCCGCCCCGCCCCCCTCTCCCCGACCCACCCCCCTCTCCCCGACCCACCCCCCATTTCCATCTCCTCCAGGGCAAAGAATCCCCCGAGGATTGAGATCAACCTGGTGGACTCAGCCCAGGCAGGTCTAGACCCCTCCTCCCTGGCTGAGCCAAGGGTCTCTACTAAGCCCCAGGATTCAAACAGCCAATTCATGCACTGAGCACATGACCGGGTCAAACTGCCTGGATGCCTCCTAAACAGATCAAGCCAATCAACTGTCTCACCCATTCAGAGGGCCTGATCAAGTTGGGGGCCCCTCAGCCATTGGTTCACAGTTCATGCGTTTCCATTCGTTTGTCCACTCGTCCCTGTATTCCATCCATCCCTGGTCCCAACAACTCTTGCTCACCTAAACCCTCCTCCTTCCCGCCAATTGGACTCCCGGAGCTCCACCCGGGGCCTGACCATGGATATATGCATCTAGATCCCTCAGTCACTGGATGGGGTTTCTAGCACGACAAATAAGGTGTTTGGCCATCCTATCACCAGCGTAGGTCAGATCGGGCTATTTCTCGACTATTGCCAGCAGTCTATTGTGGGGGCATCTTTGTGGATTTCTGTGGGTCTCTCCAGCACTTTACTCCTTCCTATTCTCATGTGGCGAATTCTTAAAGAATGTGATTAATTTAGGATTAGGGGAGAGTACTGAGCGGACTTCCTGATTTCACAGACAAGTTTAAATTTTAAACACAATGGTTCTGGTCTTCTGGGAAACACAAATCACTGGGAATATCATCAAATGCCTTTCACCTAGTTTTAAGGCTGCTTAAAGATGTTAAAACACAAAGATGGATGAGATTATTCAGCAGATAGAACACTTACTGCTCTTTCAGAGGACACAGATTCAGTTCTCAGCACCAACATGGCAGCTTACAAGTGCCTGTAACTCTAGTTCCAGAGGATCTGATGATGTCTTCTGCCCTCCATGGGCACCAGGTACACACTTAGTGCACATATGCATATTCAGGCACTCACACATACACATAAAAATAAAAAATAAACATTTAAAGGGTCAATATTGTCAGACATTGCAGAATGTATCTGAGGTCTCAACTAGTTAGAAGGATGAAGTTGAACACTTGAGTTTCCAAGTTTCAGACCAGCCTTGGCAACATAGCAAGCATTGCCTTGAATAATAACAGCAAAACCAAGCAAAAAACTCAATCCATTTAAAAAAAAAAAACAACAAACAATATACAGACTATTTGTAAGTTGCTGCCAACCAGGCTGCAATCTGGATTAAACAGGATGAGAGGCAGAGAAAGCCAGGTAGATCCCTGAAGTGAATGCTGTTCAGCCCTTTATCATGGGCTACACTTAGATCATTCTTACACCATAGGAAACACTCAGGTGTTTTGGAATTAACTTTTATTGTGGTGTTTTGTCTTATTTTGTGCATGTTTTGTTCCTGTTTTGTGAGATCAAGTTTCATGTAACTCAGTTTGACCACATACTCACCATGTAATCAAGCCTGTCCTTGATATCCTGACCATTCCTCAGTGCTGGGACAGTAGCTGTGTACCACCATACAGATCTATAATTAAATTTTTAAATAAAAGCTTTCATAATTTTACCACAATGTTGGTTATGCTTTATAGTAATGACAATATTCCTTTGCATAGGACTCTATACAGTTTTATAGCATGGTTTTTAATGAAATTAAATTACATTTTCTACACTTATAATGATAACTGTAGCACAAATCCTACTTGTTCTTAATAATAAAAACCTGAATCTAGATATTGGAGTAAATGCTGAAAGATCAGAGAGACAAAGCAGCAAGCCACAGCCACCTCTTACCTCACCAACTCCTCAGCCTGAAAGTGGGACTGAGCTCTTGTCTCCACCTGCCTTATATTCCTCTCTTGGCCCAGCCATATCACTTCCTGTCTCCTTCTCCCTAGTGCTGGGATTAAAAGCGTGAGATCCCAAGTGCTGGGTTTAAGGTGTGTGCCACCACTGCCTTGCCTCTATGTTAACTAGTGACTAGCTCCACACTCTGATCTTCAGGCAAGTTTTATTTGTTAGAGCACAAACAAAATATCACCACAGATAACAGCAATCACAGATATACTTCAGTGGTTTTGTGGTGTTTGCTGGCTGGGAATGAGTGGCTCCATTTAGTGAAGTTTCTGTAGCAGTGCTGACCCTTACATACCTCCTTGGGAGATAAGAACAGCAAATCTCTCTGATATTATTAGAAAAGAATATAGTGAACCCAGGCAGTAGGCTTTCTTTTCAAGGAAAGAAATCATACTTATTATTAAAAAAATGGTCTTGATTGTGGGTGACCCCATGAAGCACTTAAACTTTGAAGTAAAAAGACATAGATAATACATGAAAATATTTTCTTCTTCTGTTTGGCAATCAATGTTCTTACATATATAACACCAATACCAGAATTATATATGTCATTATGTAACATGACATTAATATATAATATGTACATGATGCAATTGAAGTTGATGTAATAACCATTTTCATGTCTATGTACAGACTAAATACAGGGAAAGGTTGTCTGCCTCTTTAAACATGACATTATTAAATGAGAAATTGAGACACAGCAGCATTGGACTGGTGAACAGGTCTGTTATTCCAAAGACTGTCCTTACTCAGCAGTTACTCAGCACCCTCACATATCTGATAACATGAAATTAAAAAAAAATTCCCTACATGCACCATGGTGGATGTACTTTTGCTTATCAAATGAAAAATAAATAGAACGAATTTTCATAAGGAGACATTTACAGTATATGAAAACAAAAACTGCAAGCTATATAAAGCGAAGTTCTGCACCAGAGCACACTGCTCTGAGCAATCAGTCTCTAAAAACAAAGATAAGGTCAGCAAACTTTAATTTAAGAAATCTGAAGCCATGGGTTTAGGACTAAATGTATAATGTGTGATTGATGAATCTTTTCTATTCTAGGTGGCTCCATCATCTTCTGAAGTATGTTTTTACAGAAATAAGAGAGTCTATTTTTTTTAGCCTATACTTGTGAATGGGAACAGGTATCATATTGCTACTAAATTTGAAATTCCTTTAGGAATTCACTGCTGACTAAGCCTGGTATGCAGTTGGATCCATGTACAGTTGGGCATGCCATAAACAACACTGGGAAGGGCACTATATATAAACGTCCTTCCATCTGGGCATATTTTAAATTACACAGCATATAGAAACTGTGGTATGTCAGGCAGGACAGTGATGCATGGGCCTTTCCATGCTGCAGAGGTTGTAACTCATTTAATTCTTCATTACAATATGCTTAATTTATAAATAGTTGTTTGGTGTCTACCTGGTGCTAGGCACTGTTGTATGCATTTAGAACACACTAATGAACAAAACTGATCCAATTCCCTACTACACTGAATGTATTTACTACGAAAACTATAGGACCTAAAGCATATGCTGCTTAACATGTCTTTAGATCAGCACTCAATAAGATTTTTCTGCAAAGAACCAGGTAAGAAATATCTTTGGCTCTTATCCAGTTTTAGCTGCAGCCACTCAGCTCTGCCATGATAAGCCAAATTCCACCAGAGATTATATGAGAACAAAGTTTTTTTCAATAAAACTTTGTTTACAAAATGAGAAATGTGTGACTTTTTCCAGAAGTGGAACATGAAAAAAATGCCTCTGGTGGTGTACTGACGACATACCAAAAGAACACTTTGATTCAGGCCTAGCTACGTGAACCAGTTTGTAGTGGTATTTACTTTGCCCATGACCTTGGGCTATACAGTCTGTAGGAGGCAGTGCTTCTAGCCTTCATATGTGACCTCTTAAAAAGAAGAGAGGGGGTCACATGTTTTTAAAAGAGGAGAGATATGGCTTAGTGGTTAAGGGCACTGAATGATGTTCCAGAGGACCCGGAATTACCAGACCATCAAGTGTCTGATCATTCAAGGATTTAAAAAAAAAAAAAAAAAAAAAGGAAGAAGGAAACACATGACCCCTCTCTCCTCTCTTTAAGAGGTTAAGTACAAAGGCAAGAAGCACTGCCTCCTTCAGCCAGTATAGCCCAAGGTCATGGGCAGAGCAAATACCATATCAGTTAGTGATGCTACTTACAGAAGAATGGGTGAGGAGTTACAGGATTGTGGATTACTCAAAGGCAGCTGCATCACTGAAAAGCCTGGGAGAAAACTGATAGCTTCATCCCTGGAGCTCTCTGCATAACTGTAGAACCTAGGCCAATTGGAAAATGCCTTCTCTCCAGCAGTTGTTGCTTTTCATATAAACCAGGAGAGGGGCCCTGGGATAGTTGTAAGTTTTTGTTTTTGTTTTTGTGTGTGTGTGTGTGTTTTTTTTTTTTTTTGAGACAGGGTTTCTCTGTGTAGCTTTGGAGCCTTTCCTGGAACTCACTCTGTAGCTCAGACTGGCCTTGAACTCACAGAGATCTGTCTGACTCTGCCTCCCAAGTGCTGGGATTAAAGGCATGCACTGAAAGGGAAAAATTAGTAGCCATCTTGAGAGACGCCCCACCCCTTCTCTAAAGGTATTTGCTGACCAGCAGTTTTAGAACTGACCAGAAGTTGAACTCATGGGAAGATAAGGCTGAAACAATAAAATCTATATGTCCTGGTTTTAGCAAATGCTGGACATAAGGAGTGAAAAATTTATGTCTCTGTAGATACCCTGAATCCTGTTAGCCATCAGTAACCTCATGCTTATAGTTCAGCCAGTAACTTCAAAGAACTGCCTCACTCCTAGCCCCCTCTTCCAATCCCAAGATATGTAACTCTCTGCATGTGAACCTTTCCTATATAAACCCCGAAGTGAGTGCTCGGGGGCCGTCCTCTTCCACCCACTGTGTCAAGTGTTTGGAATATGGACCAAGCCCCGGGCTTGCTTTGTTATTAAAAAACCTCTGTGTGCTTGCATCAGATATTGGCTCTGTGGTGGTCTTGCTTGGGGTTCTTGCGACTTGGGCATAAGAGTACCACTACCACCTGGCCTGATAGTTGTAAGTTTTAGGCTCTTCCTGGGCCTTGCAAGTTTCCTTTATTTCCTGAGTCTTAATGACATTCCCTGCAGATGAGAATGTTTCAGTGTAGAGAAAATAGCTACACAACTGACAGAGAATTCAGGTTATATGTGATCCAGTATGGGTCTTTACCCATAAAAATTCAGAAGAGAAGTCACAGAAAGTTATGCAGTATAAAAATACTCCAGGAGTTAATTTACTAAACTTCATTTTGCAGGGTAATTGAATGAGAGCCTCAAACAACAAAGTGAACGATTAATAATAGAGGGCCAGATTGACTGGAGCTTGCAACTTCTGTCTCCCAATATTCTTTCTGTGCTACAGTTTTGCCTCTTCCTCTATAGGAGTCACAGGACGTTTTTATGACAGTGTACTATGTATAACATTGTCATTGTTGAACTGAGGTCTGGAGGTTCTGGAAAATTATGTAAGTACTCATCTGTTACTGTCACTTCACAGGACCACTGTCACAACCCCCATCAAAACCATCAATGCCATAGTCACCATCATCATCACCAACCACCTTACAACATAGAAAACACCATAGATAACCACACACACAGTCACAAGGATACCACCTTGGGAGAGAAGGCTTTGGCAATGCACTGAAATGTGATCCTATAAGCATCTCAGTTGGAAGGGTAGTGATGAGAGGATCTTCTTTCCAATTTGATTCGATTCTAGTGATCTAAGGATGAATTACAAAACAGAGACTTGTTCTGGATCAGATGCTATCAAGAGTTAAAGTTCTTGATGGCTGGATTTCTCTCTCTCTCTCCCTCTCTCTGTCTCTTTTTTGAGATTATAATAACAGACTTCCTACTTTCATTTTCCTCCCCCAAACACTCTTATATAACCAATCCTACTCCCCTTCAATTCCATGTTCTCTTTTTTTCCACTAATTCTTATTGCATGTATATATGTGTATGTATACACATGTATATTCATAAATATAACCTGTTCAGTCCATATAATGATACTTGTATATATCTTTTCAGGGATGACTGTATGGCCCTGGACAACCAATTCATGTACTCTTCCCTAAAGCCAACCACCTCCTGTGCTCCCAGCTTTCCTCAGTTGCCTACAGTTCTTGTACTGTGTTGAAGCCTTATGGGCTTATCTGCATCCAGTTTGGCAGGTTTGTTGGGGTCCCCCTTGCTCAGTTCACATTTGGTCAGTCATGTTGACAAGACTTTATGGGTATAGCTTCTGATGTTACTAGGAGACACACTCTCACAGCAAATTTCCTATTACTCTGACTCTTACAAAATTTCCAGTCCCTTTCAGCAATGTTCCCAGAGCCTTAGGTGCAGAAGTATTTTGGAGATATGTCCATTGGGATTGAACTCAACTTTTCATTTTGATTCTTTGTGATTTTCTTTAGTGGTCTCCATCTGTTGTAGAGAAGTTTTCTTGATAAGGGGTAAAGGTTACACTTATCTGTGGGTATACAGACAAACATTTACAAATTGTTGTTAGGTGTTGGTAATTAGAGGTTGTAGACTCCTCCAATAACCACAACTTCACTAGCACTGAGTAATTAGCTAGGTTTCCAGTACCAAGCATGGTTTCCCTCTTGTCAAATGTATCTTAAGTCTCATTGGTTACTATCAAGGTGTGTGTGACACTAAGGCACCCTTAGGATTATCATGCCATGGTTGTTGATGTGGTTCATCAACTGGGTAGGACTGTTGATTGTCTCCCTTCTAGAGGTTTACATGGTGCTTTCTGGTACCATGAAGGCTAGTCATTCAATAAGAAAGAGAACATGTGAGACTTGGCTGGATTTCTTTATACATTTCATCCAGTAGGTGGAGACATGACTGGCATGTTAGGTCAGCTAGAAGAGGAGCAAAGTAGTCATTTTGTGGTTGTGAGTCTTATTATCCTGTTTCAATTATCGTTAACTTTTTACAAAAGGATTTTATGTATATTGTAATAGTTCAATACCAAAAGAAGTCAGCTGTTGAAAAATTGCAAAATTCATATAGAAGAAAGAAAATTAATACACTGCATCAGAAATTAGCAAGAGCCCTCTACTGGGGATGTCTTTCTGTATGCTGTGAATGTGTTGCTCTGACTGATTGATAAATTGGCCAGTAGCCAGGCAGGAAGGTATAGTATAAGCAGAACAAGCAGAGAAAAGAATTCTAGGAACAGGAAGACTGAGTCAGGAGACACTGCCAGCTGCCATTGCCATGAGAAGTAAGAGGAAAAATACTGGTAAGCCACAAGTCACGTGGCAACTTATAGATTAATAGAAATGGGTTAATTTAAGATATAAGAACTAGATAGCAAGAAGCCTGCCACAGCCATACAGTTTATAAGTCATATAAGTCTCTGTGTATTTACTTGGGTCTGAGTGGTTGTGGGCCCCAGTGGGACTGGAGAAATCTCCAGCTATAGCCCTCCTCTGTGATTTTGCTGTATTTCACTTGGTTAATTATTTATATAATTACAAGATGGCTTCTAGGGTTTCTTATTTGTTATTATTATTTGAAACACACATGAGTCTCTGTGTACACACAAAATGATTTTCTTGAGTTTGATTCCTAGGAATGAGAATGTTGGGGTAAAATATCTGTACTTTAAAAAAATTGAAGAAACAAAGTGCTGGAGAGGCCCACAGAAATCCACAAAGATGCCCCCACAATAGACTGCTGGCAATAGTCGAGAAATAGCCCGATCTGACCTACCCTGGTGATAGGATGACCAAACACCCTAATTGTCGTGCTAGAAACCCCATCCAGTGACTGAGGGAACTAGATGCATATATCCATGGTCAGGCCCCGGGTGGAGCTCCGGGAGTCCAATTGGCGAGAAGGAGGAGGGTTTATGTGAGCAAGAGTTGTTGGGACCAGGGATGGATGGAATACAGGGACAAGTGGACAAACGAATGGAAACACATGAACTGTGAACCAATGGCTGAGGGGCCCCCAACTGGATCAGGCCCTCTGAATGGGTGAGACAGTTGATTGGCTTGATCTGTTTAGGAGGCATCCAGGCAGTTGGACCAGGTCCTGTGCTCAGTGCATGAATTGGCTGTTTGAAACCTGGGGCTTAGCAGAGACGCTTGGCACAGCCTGGGAGGAGGGGACTAGACCTGCCTGGACTGAGTCCACCAGGTTGATCTCAATCCTCGGGGGAGTCTTTGCCCTGGAGGAGATGGAAATGGGAGGTGGGCGGGGGGAGGGGGAGGGGCGGGAGGGGGGAGAATGGGGGAATCTATGGCTGATATGTAAAGTTGAATTATATTGTAAAATAAAATAAAATAAATTAAAAAAATTGTAATTCTTTATTAGTTTATAATTTCATAAATATATATTTATATAATGCCCTTTGACCATATCCCCCATTATCCTCCTTTTGCTCACATTGAATGTTGAATCTCTTCTTTTTCCCAGCAACCCCCATTCTTACTTTCACATATTTATTTAAAGACTGTAAAAATCTTGGTAAATTTCCAGGAGAAAATGTGTATAAACTATTCCTTATATTCCCAACTCTCTCCTAAAATGAAATTTCTATTTTATTTAAAATTGGCTGCAGTGCAATGTTCAAAATAATAATTTTGCTCTTTTTATGTAGAATAAGTTCCCCTTTCCCATCAGTTCAACAAATTTTTACTGAATTTCTAATATGAGCCAGTCACTGTGTGATGTGCTGAATATAAATCAGAAATCACCTGTCACTTCCCATAAAGCTAGCATCTTCACTTGTTAGAGTCTAGAGGCAGAAACACCAATTGTTTTTGCCAAAAGGTGAAAAGGAATGCAAATATCATTAGGTTAGTGTTTAGTGGAAGAAAATTTTGTTTATATGGTGGCACTGGCCACAATCAATACATTACAATAATTTAGCATCATCATGGGTGTGCTATACAAGAGCTAAACTTTTCTCTAGATATTAGAGGCTTGTATTTTAAATAGCAAATGACTTCTCTTCTATCTAATCTCTCATAGGACAAATGTTCAATGAGCGACCAAAACAGATGTGACAATAAAAATCATAAATGTATGATTGCCTCACAGGCAAACTCTAACCTGTGAGTCTAAATCTGCAAAATAAAACTTTATGTTGCAGAGGAAAGTTAAAAGGGTTAAATAATTCCAAATCAAAATAATTTGTTTACTTAAACACTATTTTCTGCTACATTCTAAGAGTGATGGGGGAATGCCTTTCTGTATGCTGTGAAAATATGTTGCTCTGATTGGTTGATAAATAAAGCCGTTTGACCTATGGCTGAAGGATCTGTAGGTGGAACAGAGTTGTCCTGACTGTGGGCCAGGCAGGACACAGGAAAACATCAGCTACAAGAAAGGGACTTCGTTGTCAATTAGTTTCTTTGCATGAAACCTTGGTAACTGTGAGCAATATACATAGCCCTGAAATTCAATCAGCTGTGTGTACTTTCTATAATATGTTTATCCAATTCAACATGTATCAATAAACACTAGGAAACTTTTGTATCAGCAGTTATATTCCTGAAAATTAGGATAACCTCCTAAACATTTATACTTTAAAAAGCTAAATGTTTATCTTGATATTTATCTGTGCTCTGAGGTGAAACATTTCCATTCATTTCACACTTGCATGGAGACTGTTTTCTCAATGCTTTCTTTTACTTTCTGAATTTTAGTTGATTTCTTTCATGTGAGACTTATCAAAGCTACAAAATCACAGCAAGTGATTAAAACAGTTCATAATAATCACTATGGAGTGCATTCTTTAAGAGGAGTTTAGTTTTTTGAAGTAGTATCAAATCAGTCTGCAAAGATTTGGATTAAAAGTAAAATATGAAATGCTCTAGTATGCACAGTGTTATTTCACTGATACATTTCCATTGTTCCACACTGTTCTGAAGTGATTTTCTGTATCATTTGTTCATCAATGACAATAAATATCAGTTAGTGTGTTTAGCACAATGTATTCATATACAATGTGTAGAATTTAGTCTTCCATTATTATAATTTCAAGTGACATTGTAGCTTAAAGTGATAACTAAAGTTGTCACTGGCACCCTGAAGTTTAGGTGTGCTAATAAGTTAACGAGCCATCTTACTGTTTTTATGTAGCTTTATAACTTAGGTACAGTTAGGTACCAGTACAAGTTTAAAGTTCTTGGTGGAATTCCCCACTGAGACGAATTTGAAAGGTATCCTTTTGGATTTTGGCATTTGTATTTTATAAATCTTATTATTTTAGGATAACTTGCAAAATTCCTGTTCTTTCAATTACTCATTTGGCTTAACTGAGTGAGAATTCTTCATAAGCACCGTGTGAGGAAAGGATCTATGATTCCCATAATTTCATAAAAGACCCAAATTTCCCGCTGGTGAGATGGCTCACCAGGCAAACGCGTTTGTTGCAATCCCAGTGACTTGAGCTCAATTCCTGGATCCCAAGTTAGGCTAGAAGGAAAAACCAACTCCAAAAAGTTGTCCTCTTTCCTCCCCCACATGCTGGGTTGTTATTCTCATTTCCACATTATTCATATGCATACACAATAATAAACAACTTTTTTTTAAAATTTAAAACATCCAAAATTTCCCCAAACCACTCTCTCAGTATACCCAGAGTTCATTGTGCAAAAGGAAACAAATATATAAACATACATCCATATTATACATTGGTATGTGTGTATAAAAAGCCACTTTAGAATTTTTGCGTTATAATTTAATTTACAGCAAGCCAGTTTGGGGCATATAGTTCTTTATATTTTTCTAATGCGTAAAATTCTGTGATCAAGACAGAGAAGGAATTAATCTCTCCTAAATAAAATATCTCCTCATATGTTTCTTTGTTCTCAGTTCCTGAAACCATTGATCTGTTGTGTCTGAGAGGTCTTGGCTTTTTCTGAATGTCATATAATTGAGGTCATACCATTTATAGTTTTGAAATCTGGCTGCTTTTACTAGGCATTACCAGGGAGATTCCTATAGCTGTTGCCCCTGCCCGTGGTTTCCACATGTTGATCAACAGCATAACCTTCCATATGAATGCCATTGCTTTTACCAAGGGAGACACATTTTATTTATATCCTATCTTTCCTATATTTTAGTAATTATGAATTAAGCATTGAAAGGCATTATTAATTCATGTGGTTCTGCTTCTTCTTTGGGATCATTGATGTATTGGTCCATGAGAGTAGAGGGAGCAGAAGCAGGGAATAGGGTATGTTAGAGACAACCCTCCAGGAGATGACTTCAGTGAATCAGCTCAGCTTTATTCCAGAGTACAGGAAATATATAGGATTGGGGAACCTAGGAACAAACCCTAATTTGT
The DNA here is from genome assembly GCA_902168325.1 of Peromyscus nudipes. Classification (NCBI taxonomy): domain Eukaryota; kingdom Metazoa; phylum Chordata; class Mammalia; order Rodentia; family Cricetidae; genus Peromyscus; species Peromyscus nudipes. The sequence continues at coordinate 14,584 of CABHPH010126760.1, forward strand.
GTTAAGTGGCACAGTCCTATCATAAGGCTTTGTATGTGGCAGCAGGGTCCTATAGCAGAGCTCCTAGTAGTTACCATATGTGCAGTAGGGGAAAGGTTTCTAACCAGAAACTGTGCCAAGAGTCACCCTAGAGATTAATCAGGCATCCAGGCTTAGGTACAGCTTTCAGATAAGGTCAGTCCTCTGGGTCCAAAGATATTCTCTAGATAAGAGCAGGTAGAGAGCAGGAAGTCTCCTTGTTGGGGGTGGGTAGTACTCATGTTGTCAAGCTTTGGAGGAAGCTGCCAGGCTGTGTTAGACCAGCAAGACATTTCAACAAGTTCATCAATGTTTTGTGGACCTAAGCTTTCATTTCTCTTGTGTAAATAAGTTTAGTAGGGCAGCTAGGTGGTATTGTAAGTATATTTGTGCTTTATAAGAAAGAGATCAGCTCTTTTCTAAAGGGAGCCATCATTTTGCACTCTTAACAGCAATGTAAAAGAGTCTTGATGGTTTTGTGTCCTCATCAGACTTTAGAGCATTCATTCTGTCATATTAACTGTTTAAAAAGGTGTGCAGCAGTACATTGTTGATGAAGTGATAACCCACAAAAGTCTGATCAATTATTAAGGGTTGCAATGGGAATAACACACTCATGATATAAGAAAAAGTAAATGTTGCTGCTGATCCATCTGCCATTGTCCTGCTGTTCTGCCCAAAGATTATGAAGACCAAGCACAAGCCACACTTCTACTTCCTTCTGCTCTGACCACCCAAGCTCAACCCCTCTCCTCAGTTCTTAAGCAATCACATACACAGACAAGACCACACCCTAGGGCTTGTCATCCCAATACCATTGGCTGAAAAAATCTAATTCCCACAACACTTCCTCTTCTTTGTCTAAATAAGAAGGTTCTAATCCTAACATAAAACTATATACAATAAGAACAATGATCAAGTATTGTTCAAAAGAAAGAAAAGGTAATAACAAATAAAAAAAATAAACAATGTGAACTACAACCAACAAGAACAACATCAAGCAAGAAACACATTCTAAATGTCCAGATCATAGATAATTGGCCAGTTACAGAGATTACTCCAATAGCTGTCCTATCCTGAAGAGTCTAAGTCTTGTAACTAATATGCTCATTGCTAAGATTTGAGAGGATTGTAACAGTAACTATTTTGTTTACAAATGGTACCCAATGTGCCACCCATACATTCACATAAAACCTGAGAAAGCTTTAAATAGGTTCTAATGCAAAGAAACAGAATCACACTGGACTCCTAGTCTCTCATGCCAGCTGCAGTGCCCGTGAAATGAATCCACATGTCTCTGTTATTTATGAAGTTTTGGAAATTGCTTGCAATGCACTTCCTGTTTACTCAGATAATATTATATCCTTCTGGAGTCTTTGATGGAGTTGAAGACTAGAAAGTTATAATTATAGTTTTCCTTAGTTAGGATAAAATATGAATTGGATATGAAACTTTAGACTCACAAAGATAGAATAGATAATAGAATATTTTCTTAAATTTGCCAAATATAAATAGATTAAATATTATAACTATAATTCCTGCTTGATAACTGTTTTGCTATATGTAATTTTAACTATGTTAAAGTTAAAATCTTCCTTTTTGATTAGACAGAAAAGGGGAAATGATTTGGGATGTCTTTCTGTACACTGTGAATATATGTTGCTCCTATTGGTTAGTAAATAAAGCTACTTTGGACTATGGCAAGGCAGGATAAGAGTCAGGCAGGACCACCTTGACCCCAGGTTCTGGCCACCAGGCAGGCTCCCTTCTACCCTCACCCCTACTGGGAAGGCTCCTCTTCTCCAAGATCCCCTGCAGACCCTGCAGTCTCCAAGCCCTGCCCCCAAGCCTATCATCCCTGGAGACCCTCGCCACTTCCTGAGACTTAGAGACCAGCCCCCAGCTCCCATTCTGCCCTGGACTTCCCTTTGGGACAAGAGCTCCCATCCTGCCCCAGACTTCCCTTCTGGACAAGAGACTTCTTTTCTGGACAAGAGCTTCCATCCTGCCTCAGACTTCCCATCTGGACAAGAGCTCCCATCCTGCCTCGGACTTCCCATCTGGACAAGAGCTCCCGTCCTGCCTTGGACTTCCCATTTGGACAAGAGAGTCCCATCTGGACAAGAGAGAGAGACTTCCCAAATCTGTCAGCTTTTTCTGCACCAAGTGCGCTGATAAGACCAAGATCGAACACAAGGAGATGGGCAGACGTCAAGGCAGAAGTACATAAAACAAAATGAAGAGCAATACAGCATCACCAGAACCTAGCCCGCCTCCAACATCTAGAGCTGATCATCAAAAATTGGAAGAAGCAGAAGAAAACAGCCTTATGAATAACATCATGAAGAAGATAGAGGCTTATATAGAGGAACAGACAAAAAATGGCAAGAGCGCTGTAAAAAACTAGAGGAAAGGACAATTAAAGTAGAAGAAAAAAATAAAGTCCTGGAAGAAAACAATAAAGCACTGAAAGAAAATCATGAAAAAGCAATGAAACAGGTCCAAGATCTGCAAAGGGACCATGACAGCACAGACACCATGAAAAAAACCAAACCTGCAAATAATAGGGATAGAAGAAGGAGAAGAATACCAACTTAAAGGCACAGAAAATATATTCAACAAGATCATAGAAGAAAACTTTCCCAACTTAAAGAAGGAAATGCCAATGAAGATACAAAAAGCGTATAGAACACCAAACAGACTAGACCCCCAAAAAAGTCCCCTCGCCACATAATAATTAAACAACTAAACATACAGAATAAAGAAAGAATATTAAGAGCAGCAAAGGAAAAAGGCCAAGTGACTTATAAAGGCAAACCCATCAGAATAAAACCCGATTTCTCAATGGAGACTTTGAAAGCCAGAAGAACCTGGACAGATGTAATGCAGACACTAAGAGACCATGGATGCCAGCCTAGACTAATATACCCAGCAAAACTTTCAATCATCATAGACGGAGTGAACAAGACATTCCAAGACAAAGCCAGATGTAAACAATACTTATCCACAAACCCAGCCCTTCAGAAAGTATTAGAAGGAAAATTCCAACCCAAGGAAGTCAGATACACCCTTGAAAACACAGGCAATAGATAACCCCACAGCAGTAAACCCCAAAGAAAAGAACTACACACACACTACCACCAAAAAATAACGGGAATGAACAATTACTGGTCATTAATATCCCTTAATATCAATGGACTTAATTCACCTATAAAAAGACACAGGCTTACAGAATGGATATGAAAGCAGGACCCATCTTTCTGCTGCATACAAGAAACACACCTCAAATACAAAGACAGACACTACCTAAGAATAAAAGGCTGGGAAAAGACTTTCCAATCAAACGGTCTTAAGAAACAAGCGGGTGTAGCCATCCTGATATCCAACAAAATAGACTTCAAACTAAAATAAACCAAAAGAGATCAAGAAGGGTGTTACACATTCATCACAGGAAAGACCCATCAAGAGGAAGCTTCAATTCTGAACATTTATGCCCCAAAAACAAGGGCACCCACATATGTAAAAGAAACATTACTAAAGCTTAAACCACATATAAAACCCCACACATTAATAGTGGGAGACTTCAACACCCCACTTTCACCACTGGACAAATCTTCCAAATCGAAACTTAACAGAGAAATAAAGAACTTAACTGATGTCATGACTCAAATGGACTTAATTGATATCTACAGAACATTCCATCCTAACAAAAACAATATACCTTCTTCTCAGCACCCCATGGAATCTTCTCTAAAATCAACCACATACTTGGCCACAAAGCAAATCTCAACAGATACAAAACAATTGGAATAACCTCCTGTGTTCTATCAGACCACCAGGGTTTAAAGTTAGATTTCAACAACAACAAAAACTACAGAAAACCTACAATCTCTTGGAAACTGAATAATGCTCAACTGAATCACCAATGGGTTAAGGAAGAAATAAAGAAAGAAATTAAAGACTTCCTAGAGATCAACGAAAATGAAGACACCACATACCCAAACTTATGGGACACTATGAAAGCAGTGCTCAGAGGGAAATTCATAGCACTAAATGCTCACATAAAGAAGTTGGAGAAATCTCACACTAGTGACTTAACTGCACATCTGAAAGCTCTAGAACAAGAAGAAGCAAAGTCTCCCAGGAAGAATAGACGCCAGGAAATCATCAAAGGGAGAGCTGAAATCAATAAAATAGAAACAAAGAGAACAATAAAAAAAATCAATGAAACAAAGAGTTGGTTCTTTGAGAAAATCAACAAGATAGACAAGCCCTTATCCAAACTAACCAAAAGACAGAGGGAGAGCATCCAGATTAACAAAATCAGAAATGAAAAGGGGGATATAACAACAGACATTGAGGAAATCCAGAGAAACATCAGGTCATAATTCAAAAACCTCTATTCCATAAAACTGGAAAATCTAAAAGAAATGGATAATTTTCTGGATAGGTACCACATACCTAAGTTAAATCAAGACCAGATAAACTATTTAAATAGCCCAATAACCCCTAAGGAAATAGAAACAGTCATTAAAAGCCTCCCAACCAAAAAAAGCCCAGGACCAGATGGTTTCAGAGCAGAATTTTACCAGATCTTCAAAGAAGAGTTAATACCAATACTCTCTAAATTGTTCCACACAGTAGGAACAGAAGGAACATTACCAAACTCCTTCTATGAGGCTACAATTACCCTGACTCCTAAACCAAACAAGGATACAACAAAGAAAGAGAACTACAGACCGATCTCCCTCATGAACATTGATGCAAAAATACTGGCAAACAGACTCCAAGAACACATCAAAACAATTATCCACCATGATCAAGTAGGCTTCATCCCAGGGATGCAAGGATAGTCCAACATATGAAAGTCCATCAATGTAATACATCATATAAACAAACTGAAAGAAAAAAACCACATGATCATCTCACTAGATGCAAAAAAAGCATTTGGCAAAATCCAACACCCCTTCATGATAAAGGTCTTGGAGCGATCAGGAATACAGGGAACATACCTAAACATAATAAAGGCAATTTACAGCAAACCAACAGCCAACATCAAATTAAATGGAGAGAAACTCAAAGCAATTCCACTAAAATCAGGAACAAGGCAAGGCTGTTCGCTCTGCCCATACTTATTCAATATAGTACTTGAAGTTCTAGCCAGAGCAATAAGACAGATAAGGAGATTAAGGGGATACAAATGGGAAAGGAAGAAGTCAAGCTTTCCCTATTTGCAGATGACATGATAGTATACTTGAGTGACCCCAAAGATTCAACCAAGGAACTGATACAGCTTATAAACACCTTCAGCAACATAGCAGGATACAAGATCAACTCAAAAAAATCAGTAGCCCTCCTATATACAACTGACAAACAGGCTGAGAAGGAAAACAGAGATTTATCACCCTTTACAATAGCCACAAGTGATATAAAATACCTTGGGGTAACACTAACCAAGCAAGTGAAGGACCTGTATGACAAGAACTTCAAGTCCCTGAAAAAAGAAATTGAAGAAGATGTCAGATAATGGAAAGATCTCCCATGCTCATGGATAGGCAGGACTAACATAGTAAAAATGGCAATTTTACCAAAAGCAATCTACAGATTCAATGCAATTCCCATCAAAATACCAACACAATTCTTCACAGACCTAGAAAGAATAATACTCAACTTCATATGGAAAAACAAAAAACCCAGGATAGCCAAAAGAATCCTGTACAATAAAACAAGCTCTGGAGGCATCACGATCCCTGACTTCAAGCTCTACTATGGAGCTACAGTAATAAAAACAGCTTGGTACTGGCATAAAAACCGACTTGTGGACCAATGGAATTGAATTGAAGACCCTGACATTAATCTGCACACCTATGAACATATAATTTTTGACAAAGAAGCCAAAAGAGTACAATGGAAAAAAGAAAGCATCTTCAAAAAATGGTGCTGGTATAACTGGATATCAACATGCAGAAGGCTGCAAATAGATCCATATCTGTCACTGTGCACAAAACTTAAGTCCAAGTGGATCAAAGACCTCAACATAAATCCAGCTACTCTGATCCTGCTAGAAGAAAAATTAGGAAGTAGTCTTGAACGCATTGGCATAGGAGATCGCTTCCTAGGTATAACACCAGTAGCTTAGACACTGAGAGAAACAATCAATCAATGGGACCTCTTGAAACTGAAAAGCTTTTGTAGAGCAAAGGATACGGTCAACAAGGCAAAGCGACAGCCCACAGAATGGGAAAAGGTCTTCACCAACCCCACATCGGACAGAGGACTGATATCCAGAATATATAAGGAACTCAAGAAATTAGACATCAAAATGCCCAACAGTCCAATTAAGAAATGGACTATAGAACTAAACAGAGAATTCTCAGCAGAGGAAACACAAATGGCTGAAAGACATTTAAGGAATTGCTCAACATCCCTAATCATCAGGGAAATGCAAATCAAAACAACTCTGAGATACCACCTTACACCAGTCAGAATGGCTAAGATCAAAAACACTGAGGACACCTTGTGCTGGAGAGGATGTGGAGCTAGGGGAACTCTCCTCCACTGCTGGTGGGAATGCAAGCTTGTACAGCCACTTTGGAAATCAATATGGCGCTTTCTTAGAAAATTGGGAATCAATCTCCCCCAAGATCCAGCTATATCACTCTTGGGCATATACCCAAGGAATGCTCAATCATACCACAAGGGTACTTGCTCAGCTGTGTTCATATCAGCATTATTTGTAATAGCCAGAACCTGGAAACAACCTAGAAGCCCTTCAACCGAAGAATGGATAAATAAACTGTGGTACATATACACAATGGAATACTACTCAGCAGAGAAAAACAATGACATCATGAGGTTTGCAGGCAAATGGAGGGATCTAGAAAAAATCCTCCTGAGTGAGGTAACCCAGACTCAGAAAGACAAACATGGTATGTACCTACTTATAGGAGAATAGTAGTTGTGGAACAAGGATGACTGGACGGCTACTCACAACACCAGGGAGGCTACCTGGAAAACAGGACCCCAAGAAAGACAAGGGCATCGTCCAATGACGGAGAAATGGATGAGATCTACATGAACAGTATGGACATGAGTGGGGGTAATGAGGGGCGAGGGTTGAGGGAAAGAGAACTTGGGGGAGCAGGAGATCCCAACTGGATCAAGAACAGAGAGGGAACACAAGGAATGTTCATGGTAAATGAGGACCACATGAGAATAGGAAGAAGTAAAGTGCTAGAGAGGCCCATAGAAATCCACAAAGATGCCCCCACAATAGACTGCTGGCAATGGTCGCAAAATAGCCCGAACTGACCTACTCTGGTGATAGGATGGCCAAACACCCTAATTGTAGTGCTAGAAACCCCATCCATTGACTGAGGGAACTGGATGCAGATATCTACGGTCAGGCCCCGGGTGGAGCTCCGGGAGTCCAGTTGCTGAGAAGGAGGAGGGTTTATGAGAGCAAGAGTTGTTGGGACCAGGGATGGATGGAATACAGGGATGAATGGCCAAGCGAATGGAAACACATGAACTGTGAACCAATGGCTGAGGGGCCCCCAACTGGATCAGGCCCTCTGAATGGGTGAGACAGTTGATTGGCTTGATCTGTTTAGGAGGCATCCAGGCAGTTGGACCAGGTCCTGTGCTCAGTGCATGAATTGGCTGTTTGAAACCTGGGGCTTAGCAGAGACGCTTGGCACAGCCTGGGAGGAGGGGACTAGACCTGCCTGGACTGAGTCCACCAGGTTGATCTCAATCCTCGGGGGAGTCTTTGCCCTGGAGGAGATGGAAATGGAGGGTGGGGGGGGGAGGGGGAGGGGCGGGAGGGGGGAGAATGGGGGAATCTATGGCTGATATGTAAAGTTGAATTATATTGTAAAATAAAATAAAATAAATTAAAAAAAAAGAGTCAGGCAGGAAATCCCAGCAGAGATACAGGGAAAAGAAGAGCAAAGTCAGGGACAGACACCATCCAGCCGCCCAAGGAGCAAGATGCCAATAGATCAGTAACTCCACAGTCACGTGGCAATACTTAGATTAATGGAAATGGGTTAAGTTAAGTTGTAAGAGCTAGTTAGCAATAAGCCTGAGCAATAGGCCAAATGGTTTGTAATTAATATTAGCCTCTGAATGAGTATTTACAAGTTGTTGCAGGACAGGATGGGACAGAGAAAAGACTCTGTTTACAACTGTGGTTATGATTTTATGTTTTCCTAATGACTATGATGTGTATGTTGTTGAGCTCATCTTCCATGTCAGTATTTTCTTCACTGAAGTATCTATTGATGTCTCCATTTCTTAAATTGCATGGTTCTTTTTGTTCTAGAGTGCTGATTTTTAAAATTCTTTATATATTGTGGATGCAAATCCTTTGTAATAAAATTGTTTCATAAACCAAGTTAGTATAATATGACTGGTATTTTTATTCTCTTAACAGTGTCTTTAACAGTGTAAAGATTTAACTTAAAGTTCAGTTTAAATGTGATTTCTCTTAATGGCTCACATTTTTGGTATTAAAGATTAAAGTTCTTTGTGTTATTAAGGAGTTTGAGACCATGAGGAAGACCACCAAACAAAAACTCAAATTTAGATTGCAAAAAGTAAGTTTGCTAAGCAATATGGTTGTAACAACCTCTCCTGATAGTCTGGGAGTCACTGGCCCAGGAAAGCTCAGGCTAGAGTTTTAAAGGCACAGACCACAATTACCTCACCTCTGGGGATTTCCTGCCATGGGAGGCCTTATGTGCATTAATTTTGGTAAACAACAGTTAAGCAGTATTACAGACGCAGGAAGTGCATCTGGCTAGCATTTTGAAATAACACAATGAAGGAAGGGATATAATCCTGGAAAGTAAACAAGGGGGCTCACCTCAGGATTGGGTTTCAGACATCCCGTAGTTCACAATCCTTGTGCTATGAATTAAGTTGTGCTGACTTTTTTTCTTTTCTTTTCTTTCTTTCTTTTTTTTTTTAACAAAGCAACTTAATGGAAACAAATGTTACATTACAGTGTAAAGCAAGGTTTCAAACATTTTCCCTGGATTTTCTTATATATATTTCCTTCATGTGATGTAGTATTCCAGTTATTTTCAATTGAACCTTGATGGGTCTATTAGGTTCTTGTCTTAGTCAGTGTTGTATTGCTGTGAAGATACAACATGACCATAGCAATTCTTATAAAGGGAAACATTTAGTTGGGGCTGACTTACAGTTTCAGAGGTTTAGTCCCTTATTATCATGGTAGGAAGCATGGTGGCACACAGGCAGACATGGTACTAGAGAGTAGCTGAGAGTTCTACATCTGCATCAGCAGGCATAGAGAGAACCTCTGGGCCTTGTTTGGGCTTCTGAAATCACAAAACCACCCCAGTGATACACTTCCTCCAACAAGGCCATGCCCCCTAATGCCACTCCCTAGGCATTCAAATATATGAGCCTATGGGGGCCATTCTTATTCAAACCACCACATTTCTTGAACACTAACCTAGGTTCTGATTTTAATTCTTAGACCATTCTTAATGAAAGTTTCCCATAAATACTTTAAAGACATTTACTATATTCCTTTATGGATAAAACCACATAAGCACAAACTACTGTACAAATGCACAGTGGTCATGACTTGTTCATTCCTGTATGAGTTTCCTTGTGCCTTTCTAAAGTCTGGCATGGTGGAGTAAGGAATGCTGCTTAAGGATTCTGGATCCTAAAGCTGAGTGGGTGGTACATACCTGTTACTTGAGCATCTTGGAGGCTGAGAACAGATGACTGCCTCAACTAGATAGGAGAATGTTGTCTTCAACAACAACAAAACATTAAAAGTAAGAATGAACAACAAAACATTAAAACTAAGAAGAACAACAAAAGAATATGTACCAAAATGCAGAAGATCTCTCTGGATTTTCATAAACCTTTCTTTCAATAAATCTTAGATTGATACTATCTGAGAAACAGAAAGACGGGGAACACAGGTTTCCCCATCTGTAACTCCAGGAAGGTACTTTACAAACAGGTGATTCTCACAATGTGTTAAGCACAAGGTCTCACCCTACAGTCTCTCTCCAAATCAAATGTTCTTAGTCAGTGTTATCTTTATGGAAACTGTGACTCATGTAGTCTATAGTCCTTCTGTTACTAAAATCACATAAGAGCCTGAGGCCTTTAATTTATCCAGTGTCACATCACAGATACCCCACCACATCATATCTTCTGTTTGCTGGACCTTCACCTTACCAATGACCTCTCTGATGATGATGCCCATTAGCTGTGCCATTTGTCACCACATCTATACATTCTCGATGTTACCTGCCCAGTGCATCCTCTTCCATTACTCACTGTTCCCTGATATGTCCTCACAGTTAGTCTAATTTCTGGAGCCCTGGTTCCTCCTAGGGCACCCTTCTCTGGTTTGCTGTTTCTACTGTGAGTTTTGACTCCAAGTTTTTTTTTTTAAGCTGTTAATTCATTTTCAAGGTCCTAATTTAAAAAAAAATAGCATAAGTAATAAAAGTCATCATGAGTGCACTATTTGTTTCTACTTGCCCAGATTATGAGATCCTTTTGATGGTTTTTAGCAGCGTTCTTACTCTGCAAGGAAGTCATGAAACATGACAGAATCCACTAACAAGAGTTTTATTCAGACAAGGAGAAAGGGATAGATGTGATCAGGTCTGTTGAAAGGACAAGGAGAAAGGGATAGATGTGATCAGGTCTGTTGAAAAGGGGGTGGGGGAGAACATGGGCCTGCCTTTTTAAGGGCCAGCCCGCACCTGCACACACAGGCCCATGTGGCTACTCTATGCATGCGCATAGATCACGTGGTCACGCTGAGCGATTACATGACCACGCAGTGCATGAGTTACGCAGGATGTATGACCCGAAAATGACTAGGCAGAAATGACTAGGTGTCCCGCCAGGGCATGCGCGACCATGGGGGTGTGGCTGGAATTCCTATCACCTTTACCTAAGTCTAGGAAATCCATGGCATACCACGTGCATCACCTTTTACACTTGTTTAAATGGCTGTTATGAAGGCTAAAAGGATAAAAACTTGGAAGAGTGGGCTGGCTAAGAGACCATGCTGCTGCTCAACATGGTGCAAGAAGTTTATTGGGGGAGAAGGTAGTGAGAGAGTGAAAGGCCGTCTCAAAGTGGGAACATGAGAGAGGCAGACAGACAGACAGAGAGACAGACAGGAAAGCAAGAGGAGCAAGAGAGCATACTGTGACTGACAGACACTTTTAAGGGGTGTGCTTGTTGCATAGCTGAAGGTGGAGGCACCTGGGGCAGGTGATGATGTAACTGCCTCTGCAGCTGAGACAGGTGGCAGAGCAGTGTCAACTAACACAGGCGATTGACGCGGTTTAAAGCAGCCGTTGTAACTTTCCCTTTCTGTGGAGTGGGGTAAAGGAAGTTATGGGATAGGGACAAGTGGAACACATGGGTATTAAAGAGTCTGATGTCACAGAAGTGAGCGACTGTGGAAGTAGACTGTGACTGCTTTCCTATAAAACCAACTTCTGCACTGTGCAGAGGTCTGTGGTCTTGAGCCACCTTAGATCCCTTTTGTGAGAAGTCTTTTCTTTGTGTGAGGGCTGGAGACACTGCCTGCCGTTCTCTGTAGTGTTTTTAATGCTACAGTGTCCTTCTGTAAAGGCAGGAGTTTGTGGTCGTTTGGAAGTCTGCTTTCTCCTTTCATATCTTGTCATTCTCAAAATGCAACTATGGATGCTAAAGTTGCTCTGTCTGCATTGTATTCACACACAAGAGCTGAGAGCTACGATTGTTCAGAGGAAGGGGTGGAAGTGCCCCTTTGTGACTTGAAAGGGGCAATGGTGACATCTTGCAGGAAAGTTAGGCACAGGGAGAGATCAAGTGTTCTAATTTGAAGTCCCTGTGTGCTCACCTTGTATGTGAGAAAAGTGTAAAATCAAGGAAAACCACTCACACAGAAGTAAATTAGAATCTAAATTATAATGGACATAAAGACAGTAGAAACCTGAGCAAATGGCAAGCCCTAAAATGAGTGAAGATGATTGCTAACTATTCCTTATCAAATGTATACAACTGTTAAAAGCCTTGGGGCAGAATCTGCTTTGTGGGCTATGGAATAATCTTGCCTGCAGCTTCTGCCTTTGATTTCATGAGAAGTCTCTTTTAGAGCTATTTGCTATCCCATAGGTAGACGTGACTCAAAGTGATGCCAACTGCCTTATTGATCAGGTCAGTGTGGATGAAGTGCTAGAAAATCATATTAATCTAAATGTTTCTTTGTTCAATAAATTTTTTCAAACAATGTATTATGATCACACTTTTCCCTCCTCCAGCTCTTCCCAGATCCTCCCCACCTCCAAACCTATCCAACTCCATACCCTTTCTTTCTCTGTCTTTAGAAAATAAAGAGGCAGACAAAGATTAAATGTTTCTTAAATGTACTCATTAGATGTGTTACCTTGGGCAGCATTAAAAAAATAGGAGCTTTTTAGTTTTTAAGTGTATTATTATTATTATTATTATTATTATTATTATTACTACATTATCTATTATTATTTATGTGTATGTGTGTGGGGGTGGTATGTGGGGTCAGGAGAGGCCCAACAGTACAATTCTGTTACAAAATACCAACGCCTCTGAAGGAATATGATCTAGATTGAGATAAGCCATATCACTGGATTCACATTTTAAAACTGAGGTTATGTTAGTTCTCAATGTCAACTTGGCTTAACCTAAATTCACCTGGGAAAGGGGAACCTCAGTTGAGGAATTGGCCAGATCAGATTGGCCTGTGGCCATGTCTAGAAGATTGTTTTGATTAATGATTGTTGTTGGGGGCACAGCTCAATATAGGTAGCTCTATCCCTAGGCATGTGGGTCTGGGCTGTATAAGAAAGCTAGTTAAGTGAGCCAGTGAACAGCATTCCTCGATGGATTCTGCTTTAGTTCCTGCCCTGAGCTTCCTTAATGATGCATTATGACCTGGAATTGTAAGCCAAATAAAACCTTTCTCCCACAAATTGTTTTTGGCCAGTGTTTTATCACAGCAATGGAAAGAAATTAGAACAGAGGTCAAGGTCATTTATAAATGTCAGTTCCCACTTCGTATGTGAGATCCTTGAATGTGAAGGACTTATGCAACACCAGCATGTTTGGAGTATACTAAATTTTTCTCTTGTAACTTTTCTCAGATGTTTTCTCTGTTCCAGGTAATTAGTGTCTACATATGATAACCTACTTAATCTTAACAATTCCAAGGGGTTAATAATACCCCGACTGCACAGATAAATGCCATAAGATATGGTTCTTTCCATCAAAATATAAAGAAAAAGACATTATAATCTCCCAAGGTTCCAAAAATCCATCCTCCCCAACTAAGTGTTCTCTGCCTTAATTTAGCACTCCAGGGAGATCCATGTAAGTAAATGGGTCACAAAAGTAACAGTACCCTTTATCCTATTTCACTGAATCTGGTAAGGTGGCAGAGCTGTCAGTAGCGAAGGGTACTGAGCTCCTTAGCACAGACAGATATGTCGCATTAAAGATAACCTTGTCGCATGCCTGTGGCAACAGAGTTTCCTTTATTCTTTCCCAGTGATTAGAAGGCTGATGACATGGTGAAAGTGCTACCACAGTATACAACTAGTCCGTCTCCTCCTCCTGAGGTGTGAGCAGTTTACTTCTGACTAGTGCATTTTGTTTCACTTACTGACTCCTACACTTTCTTGGGATCTGCTCCTGTTATAACCCTAGTGCTGATTATTGACATTTTGGAGCCTCAACGACTTTGGCCCTTGACTTTGCTTCACTTCAGCCAAGTAGTAGCTTTAGTTCCTTATCATGCAAGTGTTTCTAGCTGGTTCCCTGTCTTTCCACAAGGCTACTCCTGGAGTTTGAGTCAACCTCAGTGTCTCTCCTAGGGCTCCAATGCTTGTTTTCCATGGGGAATTATTGTATTGGACTTTGTTAAAGACAAGAAGTCTTTCCCACTGCTATTTTAAATTGGCTTAAATGGTGTGTATTAGAAGTGGTATCCCTTCCTATGGAAAAGAAAGGCAAGCTACAGCATAATAAAGGTGGTCAACAAGGGATGTCATAGCCAGATAGGCACCAAGTGTTTCCTAACTTACTTTCTTAAATCTGCATCATAGGGCCATGGAGATTTCACATGGCATCCAGACATCCGTTCCTGGTCATAAGTGAGGGAAGCAAGGCTATCCTTCTTTTTCATAAGTCAAGACCAGGTTAACTCATTATCAAGTGGTTTAAAGCAGTGTTCAGTTAAAGCTCTCCCATATTCGTCTCTGACTTGTGCTTTCATAGTTCTTGACCTTGACTATCTGCTAGCTGCTCGTTGCTGACTTGTTTGGTTACATCTGACCTCTCACAGTTACCAAGACATAGCTGCATCTTTTCTTAGTTCCCTCACTATCTGTGGGATGATCTAGGGTCTGTTTCCTGAAATATATGGAGACTTCATATTAGAGGCCATCCTTGTTTATCATTCAGTCTCTGTTACAATTAGAAACAAGAATAAAAGAAATGATAATGGTGACACACACACACACACACACACACACACATATTTATATATACATATTTCAAGGCCTTCAGGTGGAGGCAGCTGAAGGAGGCCCAGAGTCCTGTTCCCTCCTTTATCTCTCTAGCTTGGTTGTGCTATATCAGCCACAGCCTTTCCTCTTTCCACAGTGCCCCAGACTTTGCTTGTTGTCCTTAATATCCCTTTCAACCATAGTCTTTTTTTCCACTGAAGCATGTGTGAGCAACTTGCAGTTTTCACCCTGGGGCCTTTTCTCTCACTGTCCATAGAGAGCCTACTCCTATGTCAACTTGTCAAATGTGTGATTTGCATGAAATAATTTAACTTTTTGTGCATAGTATTTGGAGGAGTCCATGGACATCCAGGAAAAAGTATGTGAACAACATTTACTTATTAAAATGTCAACATTTATTTAGCAAACCATAGAAATAGGGAGGCCCACTATGAGTAGCCTTGGTATTATGGAGAGATCTCAGTCAATAGAACAAAGGGATTTAGATCTAAATAACAGCTCCACCTCTTAATAGTTGTTCACCTGCTCTTACTGTTGCTATTTGTAAAATGGTCATAATGCTGCCCCTTTGGAGAAGATTAGAAAGCTAGAATGGGGAAGTGCTTAGCACAGTGTACATATGTTATTAATAACAATTATCCTTATTGATGGTAACATCTCTAGGCACCCTTTTTCCTTAAGAGCAATAGAAACCATTGACACTATTTGAGAAGGACAAGGACATGATCAGTCTGACTGCAGCCTAGGGATAAACTGAAGAACTATGGAAATAGGAAAGGCACAGGCTGTAGTAGTAACAGTAGGAGGCTTCTCTGGAGAATAGAAGGCAGTCAGGGACAAACACACTGTTTTAAGAGGTGTTTGTAGGGGTATTTGCAAGGTTTTGTTTTTTGGCATGAAGAATATATATTATTGAGAAAGAACTAGCATGGGTGAGATGATAGTACATAGATAGGATCCATGTTTATGCAGATGAGGTCTTCTGTGCTTCTGTTGTCTGCAGAGGGCTGGCACCAGCTATGCACAAATATCCCCACAATGCAGCAATCCTGGTCTTGATTCATGTAAAACAAAGACAGCCTTGCTTCCCTTATTTATGATCACTACTGATAAGCATGGATGTCTGGATACCACATGAAATCTTCCTTCAGGAAGGGACTCTTCTACTGTTACCTTCTGGTTGCTGGGTTTTTTTTGGGGGGGGGAGAGGGTCTTATGTGGCTCAGGCTGGCCTAGGATTCACTATTCAGCTGAAGATGACCTTGAACTACAGATCCTCTTGCCTCTACCTCTTTAATGCTTGGATGACAGGCATGTGCCACCATACCCAACTCCTAGAGTTAACTTTCCCATTAGATGGAGTAAGCAAGTGATATTCAGTTTAGATCTAGGTACCAGCTATATAGGGCGTTAAAGAAAGAAATCTCACAGCTGACTTCCAGCTCTCATGGTTACCAACTTTCTGGTGAAATAGAACATAGATTATTATGGGAATCTGAAAACAATAGGAATCTCTCCCACTGGAAAGCAAAGAATTACCAATTCCAGCAAGCATTTTGCCTGGCAGTGTGCCTCTGCATCAAGCAGCAGCTCCTGTTTATATACCAAAATCCTAGATGAAAAAGAGTAATAGAGTGGGAAGATGCACGCAAGTGTCTGCAATTATATCAGGAAGGAAGAAGTAATAGGATATGGGAATACATTCTGAAGCTGGGTTCTATTTTCCTCCAATAGTAGGTCAGGGCTTCTGCTAAGAGACAAGTGAGTCTTTCAATATGGTGTGTGTGTGTGTGTGTGTGTGTGTGTGTGTGTGTGTGTGTGTGTTTTCCATTGGTTGCTTGTTACTCCACACTGAAGGTGAGATTTCTGATAATAATATGGCTGTACTTTCCATTTTATCTAAATTAATCTTTCACCTGGAATCTGCAACATTTTCTTTTCAAATAGAACAAGTTCCAAAAGTTTGAAGGGTATTCCAGTTGTTTATAATTTTCATTAATATAACCCTCAGTGAGACTTAGAATTTGCAGACTAAGGCCTCTACCTACCAATAGGAAGTTTTCCTTTGTATTTGTTTGTTTGTTTCTCCTCCATCTGCTCTTATTTCTCCTTTGGAGCAACTAGTACTCTTATATTAAATCTTTTGACTCCATCTTTAAGTTTCTTATTCTATTGTCCCCTAGTGCTGTTCATCTCTTTAATTTCCTCCAGACCACGATAATGTGCTTTGTCTCCTCTGTAGAGTTTTTAAATTGGGAAATTTGTCCTTTAGGCCCAAGAAGGCTTTTGGCTTTACTTGAAAAATTCTCAAGATCTTTATGTTTTATTCAGTTTGAGGCCATGGATCCTTAAGATGGGAGGAAGAGGAGTTAGGTGAACCCTGATTGTATTTTGTAAAATGGCATTTTTCTTCAGAAATAGGCAGTAAATTTTCAATTCTTTGTGGATTTTTTTAGCAGTAGATTTTATGTCTCTAAAACTGTCCATTTTCCTTGTGTGTGGTGGGTCTCTCTCTACCTTTCACACAGAGAGCTGAGAAGGCAGGGGGCACTCCTCCTCTAGCCATTCAAAAAGTATGTTATTGATAATCCCATGGATAGAGACAGAAATCCAGTCCACACTCTAGATGGAAATCATAGACAGTTAGACCAGCTGAGGAATGGAGAGAGAAAGATCACTGGATGGGGCAACATCCTAAAAAAACAAGTAAAAACTCAAACTCACTCAAAGTGGTCTCTGAGAGACCCTTCTTCACCCATGAAATCTGTAATGCTCAGCTTGGTAGAGCCACCTTTACCCATGAAATCCATAATGCTCAGCAGTACAGCTCTACTTTGTGCTGATCTCTTTTCACATTATTTAATTTTTTTTTAATTTGACAGAGAAAATGAACCCACCTGCTAGCTGGTATCAAGGTTTTAGTGTATTTTTTAAGACTTATATGCTACAGGAAGGCTGGTTGATTTCTCTAAATAGTAATTGGGCATGATGACAATTTTCCTGAACTTGCCAGGCTAAGTTCTCTTAACTCTGATATTTTAGATGGCAAGATATTCAAGATGGGTTGTAACTGTATAGTCTCTCGGGCCCTGGTCTTGGGTCTCTCATTTCAGTAGCCATGACTTTTGTATCATGACATTCAAAAGTGAAGAACCATGCCATACTGTGTATAGTTCTCTGCTCTCTGAGATCCATTCTCTGTCTAGATCCCAGCTTTGTTCCAGGTTCTGTTCTTCATGTGCTTGTCTAGCATACAGAATAAAATTTCTCACCAATTCTTTCTGCTTTGGCCACAGCACAGTCCAGATCTTATTTAAGCAAAGCTATTTTTAAGTCTCAGCAGGCCAGAAACCAACATGATTTGGAATGTCTGAAGAACCTATAAATATAGCATCATTATTTATGGAACATGAAGAAATTGTTCCATGATTAAGATTTTAAAAATATAACCTTTTCTAAATGATTCAGAGGTGGGAACAGATGAGAAAGGAGTCACTGTCATGATGTGCTGTATTTGTAATGCCTTGTCTATTGATTTGATTGGCTCTTCAAACTGCTCTGGGACCCAGAAAATAATTGTTTCTCAGGCACTAGCAACTTCAACAGCTAAAGTCGTATCTTCTCCCTGGCTTTAGTGCAGCTGCCTTAGAGTGACTTTCTATATGGCTGACAATAACTATGAATAGTCATAGTACTGTTATCCATCCATATAATCTAACAGACACCTTTTACCTATTGCAACTGATTTGTCTCTTTCTTTTAGAGTAAAAAGAACAAATCCAGCTTAAAGAATGGATTCTTTCAGGTGCTTACTCATTTTAAGAAAAAGAAAGGGCACCCCCTAAACCTCTGCAAGCCTTTGATCCCTGCAAGTCTCTAAATACCTTAGTATTATAAAAATTGATTCTGAAAAGGCCTGTCTATCTGTTATCACCTCTGATTTATAGAAAGACTCTGACTTAAAAACAAATATTGACTGAGGCTTAAAACCTCATACTTCAGCACGTGAGGAAACATTTAAGACCTTTTATTCCAATTTCTCATTAATGCCAAGTTGTCGGGTGCATTCTAGCTTAATTCCCTGGTGAGCCTAACCCAATACCCCATGGAGAGCCAATCCATGTATTGGAAAACTCTGTTAAAAGTGTCTTGATATATTGAGCTTGGATCTATCTCTTGGCAAATTATGACCATTGATTCTACTTCTACCTTTATAACATCCATTTTGCAAAGTCACCCCTGCAGACAGCATTGTATCATCTCGGGAAAGCCAGATGTCCTTACAAAGATTCTGAGAAGGCACTTGTTTGGATGCTGTACTGAAATATTAAGTGATGTGTTGTTGGGTTTTTTTTTGTGCAACTTTTACCGGAGCATTCTGAGACTGTTGGGCAAGAGGTATATGTACTGAATCTAGTCTGAGGAAACTTCGTTCCACAACTAAAGGTGTAATGTTGCAAGGAACTTTACCAACCACCACCCTAAAAGAACAGAAAATTTTGGATGAATGGAATTTCTGCCTGAATTGAGATCTCAGTAGTGCTTATGGAGCAGTTGAAGAAACTACTAATGGAAAATTAGAGATTACTTTACCTATTAGATTGTATACTATCAAAAAGACAAAGAAACAAAAGACAAATGCTGCTAAGAATGTAGATAAAGAGGAGTCCTCATTCACTGTCTAGGGAAATGGAAAGGAATGTGACCATTTCACCAAACAGAAGAGTAGAAATCGAATTTCCATCTGATCTAGAATTCTCACCGTGGGTTTATGTCCAACATGAATTAAGTCAGGACAGTGAAGAGGTGGCTGGACTTCCTTATTTCTTGCTGTGCTGTTCACAACAGACAAGATCCAGAATCAACCGAGACATCCATAAAACAGATGCACACATAGAGAACGTGTAGCACATGTGGTAATGGAGTATTAGCTATAAAAAGAACAGAATTCAGAAACCTGGATAATATCACAGGATTATTCTTCTGTGTGAAAAAAGTCAGTCATAGAAAGGCAGATACTGCATGTTCTCACTAGTATGTGGGAGCCAGAAAATGACTCAAAGCAGAGGATTAAGTACACAGAGTGGAGTACTTCGTCCTAGAGCTCAGAAAGGGTCAGATGGAAGGAAGTTTGGAGAAAGTATGATTAGTAGCTACACTGACGTGGTTGATAGAAGGAATGGCGTCT
>CABHPH010126762.1:0-49030 GCA_902168325.1 Peromyscus nudipes
AAAAGAACATTGTGCAAATTATCTGCCTATTTCTGTTATCATTTAAACTGTGCTTGTTGCCTGCTCATCACAATAAACAATAACCACGGCTGTGCGTTCCTCGAACACAATAGTGCATGCCACCGGGCACTCATTAGATACACGGTGCTGGTGATTATCATTAGACACAGAGACTAAAATGGATTGCTGGTGGCTTTGATTTTTTTCATAATGAAACTTTCATAATTGTTTACTTTTTACTTTTTCCTGAGTAAGAAGACCGAGTCAATAGTTTCAAATCCAACTAAAACTGACAGTTCCTTCAAGGGCATTCATCAAATCTTGGTTCCTATGAAAAAGTCAATGGACCAATTTTAGTGTCATGTTGGAAGTCAGTGTGTTCCTTCGCTGTGGTAGTGGCAGGGTGTGGATCCTCCTCAAGAGATGCTTAATCCTGGAAAGTCAGCTCTGCCCTCTAAGTCTAAATTTGCTCAGTAAAACAGTTATGCAAATTAGCCTGTGCCGTTCTGGTGATTAAATAACTTAAGAGTACTGCTTTCATAAGTAGATGCTGACTTCTTCATTTCAACCTGGGAAGGGGGCTTCTTTACAGTAAGAAATGGAGGTGGAAACGGAGGAAAAACAATTGCTGACTTACCTAAAACTAAGATCTCTCAGGTTTGCTTTTTTGTGGTTTGAAGAAAGAACCCTAGCCCATACACAGAATTTGGAAGCAGCCTGTGACTTATAATAGGCTTGCTAGGAAATGGCTTGAGTGCCAGGAACTCCAGATCAGGGGAAAATTTATGCAATTAGACCATTTGGCCTAAATGTGATTATGCATTTTAATAATGAACAGTGTGATTCTGTAGGTAAAGGCAGAGTAGCAGAGGGAAGGCGGCAAGAGATTTTTTTCATCTATCACACATGCTCCACAGTCCTTCAGAAATGGAAATCATATATGCACAATATGCAAGCATTTTCTATAATGGCTTGATATAGCACGTAAATTGTTTGAGACAATTTACTCTGTGTGCAGTGCAGAGAGGAATTCAGAATAGCAAGTGTAGGCACACAGCTATAATTCCAGCCAGGGAGGCAAGCTTGAGACAAGAAACGAAGCGAAGATGTTAAAGCCAGTAAGATAGAACGCCAGTCAACGTGCACAGCATGCAACTTAGAAGAGAAGTAAGAAGAGTTTAATGTTTAAGTTCCTAAACGAGTTAGAGTTTATGGAAAGAAAGTAGAAAAGCCAGAGCCTTGGGCCACACAGCATGACACTAAGACATTTGCTTTCCGTGAATTATTTATGTAAAAAATGAAATAGATTGTGTCCTATTGGTATCTGGAGGCTGTGGCGATTGTGTCTGGACAGGATCAGAAGTTCCTATATACACCACCAGCACCTTTGCTATTTAGAACTGACAATAGTTTAGATCCACAGCCTGGAGCCCCTTCTACCCTTCACACTCTTGGAAGTCTCAGACAATTTATGGCACTGTCTCAATGCTTGTCTGCTGGACCTTGTGCTGCTTGGGACTGTGAAGTGCCCAGCTTTCTCTACCCACAATAGTCACTGAGGACATGGTGGCAAGGCAGTGCAAGTGTCAGGGGAAGAAGTTTGCCCTGGAAGTTCATTCTATAACCTTCTTGCTTCTCTCACTAGAGTCAATTCGAATCTTTATTTTCTATTGGGTTGCTTAAATAGCTTTATTAATTGTTCAAGTGGATACCTACAGCTCTGCGAGAATGGAACAGTAAATAGCTCTGAGAATGTATGTAGTAATTGTGTGTGTGTGTGTGTGTGTGTGTATGCTAACGTGCCTGCCTGCCTGCAAACACTCTTTCCTTCTCTCTGTGGACTTCAACCTTTAGGAGAAAGTAGGTAATCTAGAGCCAGGGGTTGTCTGCAGAGAGGACTTCCTCCCTGGGAAGAGCCTGACATCTGGAAGTGAGCCATGTTCAGAGACATCCTCAAGAGTCAAGAGGAGGGTCATGAACAAACAGTATGTACTTGACTTTGGAAATTCCTCAGGACCCAAAGACTTAGGTATAGACTACAGAGGAAAAACATGCGAATGAGACACAGGCCCATACAGACTGCAGGAAAGTGGTTAGAAAAAGACACAGTAATCAAGCAATTACAATAGAAACATGTCATCTACAGCAGCGACATCGTGTGGTGATAAGGAGTCACCACAGCACAGGCTTTGATCAAAACTCTTCCCTGGCCCCAGCTCTGTGAATGAGGTCTCCAGGATTATACCATAAGGGCTGGAGGGGGGATAAGGTCAGGCATTCAGGCAGCTGTCCACAATCAAGAAGGTGGTAAACCAAACACTGCATTTATTATTTTTACTATTTTTAAGCAAATGACAGAATATGGTTGTGATGGTTTGAATGATAAATGACCCCAATAACTTTGAAGACAAGATTTTTTTTAATTTGGCATGCATTATAATTTAAAAATAATCAATTCCATATCCACAACTGATGTGCTCAGTATATAAGCTTGAAGAAAATTAACATTATGCTTTCCCTCTGAGACACACTAGACATTCCAATGGGCTGTGTTGTTTGATTCTAGATTTCACTCTATTTAAGCAATAAACAATGATGAGGCCAAGTGTGCCCTGGTATGGCCAAACAGCATCCTGCACACCCAGGAAAAGGGAGGGCTTCCCTGTCACTGTTTCTGAAACTTGGTTTGTTTGGTGCTGCCACCTGCTGGGAAACATGAGTATTTATTTAAATAAACACATCTGTTCTTCTAGTGTGTTTCTTTCACATTTTTAGACTTTTAGAGGTTTTAAGAAGGATTACTACATATCTGAGATTTCAAAGAAGCTAGTTCTCATGGTAATATTTTATAGATTCACTATAATATAAAGAACACAAGTGACACAATCACAATTCCCATAACCCTACCCAGACATACACCTCTTAAAACCGTACCTCCTTGTCAACTGGTTTTCCCACCTGAATCATATTGTAGAAACCATGCTATTTAATTTCGCATCAGTGGCAACATTATGCTTGTCTCATATACATGATATACAGGTATAGCAGTGTTATTTTGAACACTTTCCCTTTTCAGTTGTCTTTTTCTCTCTTTTTCTACAGCACAATTGTGATTCAAAACCGTTAGATTCAGATATGGTTTTGATACATGAAATATTCCTAGAAATTACACTCCTGAATGATCAGGAAGAACAATGCAAAGGCTTCCAACACATAACGGCCAAGTTCTCCTCTACAAATCTACATCAACACCCCCCCACCACCACCACCACAATAATTCTCATCAACACTCCCATTATATACTCTCGGACACTATTCATCAAGGAGGAGGCTTCAGCAATAGGGGCTTACTTTCAAACTCTGGGAGACAACCCATGGTGACAGCAATAGCCTGTAAAGTTTGGAGAGTCTTTCAAACTCCCACAACCAAAAACTAGAAACAGTGCTTTTCATGCCTAGTCTTGGGGGTTTTGTAAGATGTACCCCAGTTTAATCTCACATTTTAGGTGGGCAGAAGAAACACAGTCTAGCACCTCAGTGCTTTTATTGTGTCCAACACAGTGGGGCAGGGGCTTAGCTAGTTTCTAATGGAGGTGTCTGCTGGTGAGCAGTCTTGGGTTGCAGTCATCAAGGAGGAGGAGGGTGCAGTTGCTAGTCTGAGGACACTCTACTAACATTCCTGTTCAGATCAGAGGAAGGCTTTGCCAACCCTCTGAACCTCACTAAGAAAGGCTTTGCCAGACCCATAGGTCTAAAGCACCAGTATCCTTAGCATGCCGGTGACCATGTCAGCAGTACACACTAATTCAGTGTAGGGGAAAGTCTGTCACATGCTGGTGCTCTGACAACCTGTGACATACAGAAAATGATCTCATTCACCCAATCTGGAGTCCCCCTTTCTTTTGCTATAAAACAGGGTGATTTAAATTAAAGATTTCAATGACATTTATGCTTTATAACTTTTTGTGAATTCATACTTACTATTATTTTTTTGAGACAGGATTTCTCCATGTAGTTTTGGTGTCTGTCCTGGATCTCGCTCTATAGACCAGGTTGGCCTCGAACTCACAGAGATCCACCTGGCTCTGCCTCCTGAGTGCTGGGATTAAAGGGCTGCGCAACCACCATCCAGCAAATTCATACTTTTCAGACACACTTGGCTAATACTTCACCCAGTCCAATATTAGTCATTGATAATTACTTATCACATATCATTAGGAATGTGCTCACCCACTCCAAAAAGCATATCATTTTAATGAAACACAATTTAACACGGGATACTTTTAACAAGATGTCAGATGACTTATTGAGGAAATTGTGCTAAACCCTGACTAGGACCTGACAGAGGATAACACACATCATAAACACTCCACTAAATGGGACTCTGCTCACATTTACATGCACAAGACAGCACATTCATGCTCATGTTAAGGTGTGCATCATGAACTCTCACACTAGCAGTCTAACAGTTTATAAGCAAGAAAATACACTGCCACTCAGCTATCTTAATACAAATAGAGAACTTTGCTTGTTTTTATTTTTCTGTGTTTCTTGAATAATACTTGCATAAATTTACATATTTTGTTTCTCTTTCATACAACCATTAACTTAAGTTGTTTTACCTTAAATGCCCAAACTAGGGTACAGAAGATTTTAAAGCTAATGGAGAAACACATCAAGAATCTTTGATTGGTATGTAAAATGAATAAAAAATTAATAATAGTAATAATAAATAATAATAAAGAAATACCTGTTGATAAGAATTAATATTATATAAAAATAAGATCCTGGTATGTATTAGCATTTAAAATACAATCTAATATAATAATAATAGCAGAATGAGTCATGAATTGATTCTGTTATGCTGAGTGCCAGCTCTTTCATCACCAGACTACCAGTGTGCAAACACTAACTCAATCACATTAATAATCTAACCTTTGCCTATAAACCTCTTCATAGAATGGGGAAGAGCACAGCAGAATTTACAACACAAAATTACTGTGTGGAGTATGTATCTGAATTTGTGTGTGTGTGACGGCAGAACACATTATTATACAGCTCCTTTTTGCTCCTTCCTATTTTCTACGTCATTAATTTTTCTACAATGAGATTTTTCCACAATGATGAAAAACAACACATTATTCCTTTAAAAGGGAATGAGATATACCTAAACATTCTACCATCATAGTTACATTTATAATAATTCATGGATATGAAATACTTAGGTTGTTACTGTTAAAGAATTATACAAGACTGAGGTCACAAGACTAAGCAAACAAAGAAAATAATAGCCCAGTTAGCATTTGAAAAGAAGGAAAATATTATTAATAGCAAAAATTCTTCTGCAGCAATAACTGTAAAGTTTTCAGAAAAAAGTATGCTGACATTTAATAATAGTAAATTACATAAGAATCACAAAGGGACTAGAATTAAAGATTCTAATTACAAAAATGTAATATGTGTATGTGATGGTCAGTCTTGAATATAAGTTTGATTGGATTAGGAATGTCTAAGGCATTAGTGAATCACAACTCTAGGTGTGTCTGTGGTGCTATTTTCAGAGTCGTATGGAATACAAAAGGTTTGTCTTAATGGAAGAATTGGTCCCTTGTGACTGAAAATAAGAAGCCATTATTAGACTATGGCACAAGGTAGGAGGTGTTGCTTAGCTGCAGGCAGTAAAGTGGGTCACCAAGTGTATTCATGGGGTTCTTCGCTGTCGCGAGCTCTTCTTGTAATTCTGTTTTCTTCTTTATACCTTGGCCACCATGACAGGCACTGGTCTGCTCTACCACACCCTATCCACTATGATGTACTATGCCCCCTCTCCACTATGATGCATGTGTCCTCTCCACTATGATGGACAGTGTCCTCTCCACTATGATACACTGTGTCCTCTCCACTATGATGGACTATGCCCCTCTCCACTATAGTAGGCTGAGACCTCTGAAAGAGTAACCTTGATCTAATTAATTTCTGCCTTTAAATTGTTGTCCTGGGTATTTGGTCATTGATACAAAAGTAATTAATACAGTAAGTAAGATGAAGGATTTGTTAATTAGCTTCATTTAGCCATTTGCTACTTAGTCATATAGTACAACATCCAACTGTGTACTAAAGTATATGCAAATTTTATTTATTAGTTATGCCTTAAGAAAGATGGAGAGAAGAAGAGTATTTTTTAAATGAAAGAATATTATTGAAAAGTGGGATACACAAGAAATTGCAAAGCCCTGATAGATGACAACGTGTTAAGTGGAAATTCAGACACCCAACCAGCACTGTGAAAACACTTCTGGAGACACAGTCCCAGAATGGCATGGACAGTCCCTCAAAAACACCCCATACAAAAGAGAGCACGGGAGCATAGTGATTTTACAGTGGTAGCAGCCACGAATGAGAGAAGAAGACAAGAGACTAAAATTCTGGAATCTGATGTTTGTCATCCGGGTAAACAGAAGCCGGAGTGACCAACACAAAGCTGGGCAGAAACAGAATATGCTTTCCCAGTTAGCGAGAGTTAAAAAATCCCCCCACTTGATTGGGAATTCACAAAGAAAACATAAGAAAAATAAGAAATAATTTCAAATTCCACCAGAGGGTCAGAGAGATCCTTCCTGGTTCTATTTTACACACACTGTCTTTCACTGTATTCATCTGCTAATGAAAACTGACCTATTTTGTAGGATTGGATCTGAGGGATTTAGGACTATCCGTGACCATGAATAGGCGTGAGGGCGTCCTGCCAGAGATGAAGGATCCAATGGAAGTGACCCCACTGAATACTAGTCTTCTGGGTTTTTACCTCTCACCCACGAGAGGCTCACCCAAAGAGAGCTCACAACCAGTCTGATAACTTGCATACATATGACTGGTGTTTTGCTCAGAAACCTACCAACCACTATTTGTTTTGTAGAGATACTCCAGCAAGTTAGCAACTGCTGGAGAGTAAAAACTGCCCAAAGCCCTCTCTTACAGTGCGGGGGCTGAGCCTTGCTTACTATGACATCTCTACAGAAGCCTCCTTCCTTGTCTCTAACTTCCAGTAACCCACAGATCATTGCTCTGCTTATGACCTCATAACCCAAATCTCTGTCATCATCCTCATGTGGTCTCTTATCATCGTTTTTGTATTTTATTATAAGGTTATCAGTCATGTTAGATTAAAAGTCTGTTCTACGCCAACATGTACCCATCTCAACAAAACTGCATTGACTATGACCCTATTTCCAAATGACATTCTGAGATACTGAGAAGGTTGACCTACATTTTGGGGGGGATCACAATTCAACTCATAACAACGACACTCACATATGAAAAAAAAATAAACATAAAGAGAATTTGTCACCAACAAGCTTAGACTAAAATAATAACTAAAAATTTCATCTTTCCAAAAAATAAGTATAAACAAGGAAATCTTAGAATATAGGAAAGAATAAAAGTATGAAAGGTAAAATCAGAGTTAAGTAAATAGACATTCACCATCATGATTTTAAACTTCATATTACAGCTACATAACACTTTATACTACTATTTAGTATTCTCAATATGTGTAGAAAATGCTTTAGGTTTACAAAGGGTAGGAAACAGTGAAAGCACATGAGCTAAATACTCTCCTCCAGCTAGTATAATGTCAGCATCTGTGTACTTTCAACCAAGAGACATATGTCACTAAAATACTGTAGAAAATTATACCCTGAATTATTCTAGATAAGATGGACTCTGAAAGATGTTCAAGTATCAGAAAGGAAGGCAGGAGAAAAAATAGAGAGGAAAACAAAACAAAAAAGAAGATGGCAGATTGAAGCCTCAACACAACAATACATACATTAAATATAAATGGACTAAAAACATCAAAAAGACAGACTGGTATAGTGCTTTAAAGGACCAAAACCAGGCTGTCCATAAGAAACTAACTTCAAATGCAATCATGTAGTTAGGTTGAAAGTAAATAATAGAACTAGATAAACTACATAGAGAATAACTTAGAAAATCAGTAGTTGTATTATTACTAGAAATTGTACATACATGAACAAGAAATTGTTTCCCTAGGCATTTATCTCAGGTGAGTAAATTATGTTTATATCAAATTATAAGTGAGAGAAGATATGGTCATATTTTATTGTACACATGTGTAAAATTCTCAAAAAAATGATTTAAAAAAATTGAACTCATTGGTTCTCTAATTTGTTTTAATTAGTCAAAACCACAGTATGATATTTACATTAATAATAATGTAACCCTTTTATTGAATACAATTTGAAAATACAAGGGAAATACTATTGATGATTTTTATTAGAAAATTTAAGGAAAATTTAAGACAGAAAAATAACTCTCCTTCAATTTTCTAATATATATAAAGAACCATCTCCAGGGGAAGACGGGTGAAAGAAAGGAATAAAGGACAAAAAAAAACATATCAACATAGTCTTCAGATTTAGCATTACAAATATTACATGGTTACAGCCATCACAAGATAACAATCTTTTCAGAAAGATGAGCGTGTTTTGAGTGTGCATACTGAGGAGGTAAGTGAGGAGAACTTAGGCTACAACTTCCACTGCTGCAAATTAATAAATAATGTTCAAATGCCAGGAATTATTAATGTGATACTAGATTATGTGACCAAAAATGAAAGAATAGAATAGAGAAGAGAGAAGAGGAAGGAAGGAGGGAGGGAGGGAGGGAGGAAGGGAGGGAGGGAGGGAAGGAAGAAAGGAAGGAGGAAGGACTGGAGGAAGGGCCCCTCATTTTATAGTAAACTCTGTAAAAATATCTATTTCATCAGAACTCTACATAGACAAAGGATAAACATACTAAATCGAACAATTTATGTGTCTTTTCACTGAATAAACAACACTGTCTTGATTAGGAGTATTATTGCTATGTAGGAAAGTATCGATCTCATCTGATAGCTTCTAGTTCATCATCTAGGAAACAGTCAGGGAAGGAATTCAGGGAAAGAACTGACACAGAGGCCATGAAGAAGTGTTGCTGGCTGGTTTGGTTGTTTGTGATTTGTTCAGCCTGCTTTATTATACTGTCTAGGATTATCTGACCAGGGATAGTATTACCCATTGTAAAATGGACCCCTTAAAGCCCTACAGATTTTTGCCTGTAGACCAATGGAGACATTTTCCTGATTAAGATTTTTTTTCTGCCCAGGTGACCCTGGCTTGTATTCAGTTGACATAAAAGCTAACCAGGACAAACACTATCTTAAAATCGTTTCAAATGAAACAACAACAAATCTTTCATGCTTAAAAAGGTATTATAAAACCCAGAGGAAATATGTCCAATTTATTTCTTTTTCCAAGAAGTCAGCCTGCCTGACTAAGCAATAGTTGCACAAGAATTTACTCTTAAAACTTGTTATAGTGACAAACTTTGAATCTGTAAAAAACTTATATGCTGATGTAAAAAAAAAAAAAACCTCAAAAGTATAACCTTAAAGCCAAATACCTTTTTCTCCAAAGAAGTATTTTCATTTGGAACAAGCTTATGAAAATGTGACCACAGCAAGTAGATGTGATGACTGGTCCTCAGGAAGTTCAGTGTCTGGCTGCTTTAGAGTGTTTTCATTTATTTTCATACGATCATGTCCTACATTGATTCTGTATCTTCTTTATGAGAATTAACTTGATTACACTGTTTGTGATTAATGTTAGGGTGACATTAATTTAATATCCCAAACTTAATGGCCAGCTGATACTGCTTGCATCCAAATGTCTGTTAAGCTAAATTAGTTGATTTCAAGCAAAAGTGAAATTTTCCTTTAACTGTGAAAATATACAGTGCACACTTTCACCTACTCAAATCTCTTCCAGAGAATTGTGGCTTAAAGTTTATGGATGGCAGTGAAGGAGGATTGGTCCAGTGGCTATAGACTGCTAGTTTTCAGTTCTTAGTGTAAATCAGACTCCCCTAGAGCATCTCAAAGTAAAGCCACGGATGTTCAAACTTCATCATCTTAGAACCTCTCTCTTTGTAACAGCTTTATTGAGATTCATCACACCACCAGTTCACCCACTTAAAGTGTTCAGATCAATTTTAGGATATTTTTACTACCTCTATAAAAATCTCGCAAGTTATCATCCTCTACCTTCCCTTTTCCAATCCCTACAGACTTGCTGATCTACTATTTCTGTTAATCTTCCTGTTCTGGACTTGTGGGGTAAGTGAAATTACACAATATGTAACATTTTGTTTGACTTCTTTTACTTAGAACAAACTTTATGCACATTCTAACACAACACCACCTGGTTCATTCGTGATATTCCATTACAGCCACATACTATATCTCGTTTAACTTTTCATCAGTTTGTGGATAGTGACCTGTTTCTACTTTGGGTCTATAATGACTGATGCTATCAATCTTTCATGTTTAAGATTTTATACAGATATATGTTCCATTTCTCTTGATGCGGTATGTCCAAGATTAGACTCCCTGAATCATGTGACAATGCTGTGTTTAACCTTGGCCCTTGAAAAGCCATGTCTTAGAAGTAAAATTTAAAAGCCAATGCTTTTGACATATACCTATTTATTTTCATATCACATTTTGTTGCTTGTTGCAGCAGATGTAGTCTTGTTGTGCACTGCTCCCGAACCATCTCTAGAGGTCAAACCTCCCCAAATAACTAATGACAGCTTCCAAAGAGATGATGGCTGCTGCCGCAGAACACGTCCTGGATTACCTTCTCTTGCCACTTCCATTCCAGTTTGCCAAATAAAATTCAACAAAAACACGTCTTCCCCCAGGGCGCTGGACCTTTCCCGTTAGCTAACTGCTTTCTCACGCTTATCGACATGGGGAATTAAGTGCACTATCTATTCTAAATCAAGACCTTAGACTTTCTTTGTCATTTATTTCTAATACCAGGTCTATGGAAGTATTATCCCAATTATTCAGGTTAGAAACTGGGGTTGTAAATGTTTAATTTGCACATGTTCTTAAAACACAGTAAATTAAGCTTTGTTTCTAATTGTATTGATTCCCAATTTTTCATGTCCTCATTAATTTTCTTGTCTTTTCATGATAACACTTCACCATATTAGCTGAAACCGTATTGAACAGGTCATATTCTTTGAAAATCTAAAAACAAGCCTGGACTTTCATCTACTATTAATCATTCTTATTTATATGTTATAACTTTGGGTGTTAATACTCTTTGTGTCACTGTGCTTAGCAGAGATCATATAAATACATTTTGGTTCTCAAAGCAGACACACTGATGAAGGAACCAGATGCTAATCAACCCCAGACACAATAGCAGAAGCAAATACTGAGAAAAATGTTGCATGCTAAGTGTCCCTTGGGATAATTTTATTCAGCCTTTAAAATATGCAACAGCATTTCTGTTTGGAATTATCCCTCTCATAAACCATGATGTTCTAGGAAGGACCTGCCTGTCATAAGAACCCACATGTAGCCCAAAAGTCATGATCCTATCAGACTGGTTGTCTACAGTGAGCCACTCATCTGGCCATAGTGAAAGAACAAAGACTGGAAGAGCATCGTATTGGGGTCAGATAGGACAGCATGTTATCTGCTGCCAAGGGAAGGCTCGTTTGTGTTGTGCAACACTCAAGCAAGAGATCTCAGCTGAGCACGGCAAGGTGCATTAATATCCTTCCTAGGATGCCTCCATCACAAGTCAATACAGTGCTTGACAAAATCACTTAGACCTCCTAATAGTAACCATCTCCAGTATGAACCATCCCAGTCCCTGCTCATCAGAGAGGAGATGAACTGAGCCACACACTTATTCCTAAATCTGTCTCTCAGAGCATCTTTGCTTTGGTCTTTGGCCAATGTGAGTCTATGTCCTTGTTGAGAACAAAAGAAAGCTATATTAATTGTTCTTTGTAGAACCACAGCATGTTTCTGGGGCTCCCTTTTCCTTTTTGGCAGGCCAAATTGAGGTGAAGCCTAGGAATACTTATGGCCACAGTCTTCTTCCGGTTCCCCAGAGGAGGAATCTTTCTGCAAAGAGAATCAGGCCACACTGAGAAGCCAAGGCTGAGACTGACTTCTGGCAAGTCACAGCTGCCTCCAAGGCCAGGAGAACCCCTGTAATATCTGCTTCTAAGAGACACGGTGTGTTTATTACTATTTAAACAATACACAAGATTCTGAAACTTGTAATTAACAATACCCAAACTAAACGTCCCTATAGCAAACCAGGATGTGAGATAGCAAAAATAACAGAACATAGTTCAGAGGCTTTACCAATCTCTAGACCTTACATTTCATCTTTCTACTTTACACATGTAAGAATAAAGATTATGATTTCCAGTTCAGAAGTCAGTATGAGAAAGGGAACTCATGAACTGAGTGATTCAAGTCATCCCCTGCTCCTCAGCAGCTGTCCTTTCCTTCCCTTACTTGGTCCCCAGACATCCTTGAGGCTAAAGGACATGTCATACTTATCTTCACTGTACTAGCACACAACAATGCCTTTAAGCTTCGATGACCATCTGTTGCATCAATGATGGATGGGGTAAGTCAGATGGAGAAGAGGCCCAGAGCACAAATGCTCTGATCACGAGGAACAGGCAAAAAACTGAGGTCTTACTGGGACTCTGAGCTCAGATCCAGAATTAATAAAGGCCTATTTCTTATTCACTGAATGAGGGATAACGTCCTAGCATCTCATGCTTCAGCTACACACAAACCCATTTACAGACACAGCAACAGGCAACAGACACTGGATTACTTCCTCCATCTCCATGCTTCTCCATTTATCAAAACACAACATTTAGCCCAAAGCAGAACACAGCATAGATTTGAGGAATCTAGTGGTAACATCAATTCATCACTGTCTCTTTCTTATTTTCTTTTTTAACTTTACAAATTAACTGTCGCATGCACTAACCTTTCCAGCTTAAAAGCTGCACCAGTTTTTATCAGATTTAGCCCTAAGAGACCCCGGAGGATTCAATTTCAGCAAAAGTGACAGGAAGCCACTTTCAAAAGCTCAGCATTAGAAACAGAAATAAAGAGGACCAAACTGTGGTAACCTCTTCTGTACAAGTGGGTTTTGTCACTGGTGTTTTAAAAGCTTACCAATGTAAACATCTACATCTATTTCAAAGTAGCTCATCTAGTCACAAAATTGTTCTGCACCAATTTCAATTAAGCCAAATTAGTTGTATGCCCTTTTCCTGAATCAGAGTATAAAACACAGAAGGAGACTCCATCATATGTGTGTGTGTGTCTGTGTTTTCATTCATTTACTAATAAAGTATAAGAAAAACAATCTGTTTTGTCTATAACATTTATTTTTATGTATATTAAAATGGTTATCACCCTGCACAGGATTGGATAACTCAATTCAATAATAAGTAGCTATATTTTGTAGTGTTTTATAATCTAACAAAACATTTGAAGAGGCTACAGAGATGACTCAGCAGTTGAGCATTCTTACTGCTCTTGCAGAGAACCTGAGTTTGGTTCCAAGTACCTACTTGAAGGCTCACAATTGTCTATTCCTCTAGTTCCAGGGTATCCGATATCCTCTCCAGCCTCTATGGACTCCTGCATGTGTGAGATACACACACACACACACACACACACACACACACACACACACACACACACATATATATATATATATATATATATACCCAAGCAAGAACACACATATATACCTAAAATAATAAATGTAAAAGACTGCATACAAGCGTTTTTTTTCTATAGGCTTCTTATAGACTTTCAATAAGTAGGGCCACCCACTCACTTACAAATGGAGAAATCAAAACCTGGCTTCATCACATGAGATATTTGGTTGCTGACCTGGAAAGTGATGCCAGCCTGGAACTCAGGTGTGTGACTTAGCCATCAATGACTCTGAGCCAGAGTGGACTAGACACCCAGCTGTACTCCTTTTGGGCCAGTCACTGCTCTGTTTTTGGGTTCCTTACCTGTAGAACCTGGGTAACACTAGCATCTCCCCGGAACCATTAGATGAGCAACACTTACCATATCACCGCTCTCAGTACGTCTTCACCATTCCTTCCACTGTGCTTCTCACTGCACTGGTGTACTTCATGAGCAAGGCCATTTATTTTTCAATCATTTTGTAGGTGCTAGAGAATTTTTAAAACAAAACCCCAGGAGCAGCCCACACACATATAATCTCAGCACTCAGAAAACAGAGGCAAGAAGACCATAAGTTTGAGGCCAGACTGGACTCCATCGCAAATTCTGGGCTAGCCTGTGCTACCAAGCAAGGCTCTGTCTCCAAAACACAAAAACAAAAGAAAAATAAGTAGATAAAGCTTGATTTCAATGTTATTACTGTGTTAATTTGGGTGAGTTACTGAAACCTACTTGAGCTCCTTGCCCCTAAAACAAAACAGAAATCAGAATCACTATTACCTATGGATACTGTCTCCATCAAATAAGATAATTCCCCTAACTATGTGCCTTGTGCTGGACAGACATAAGCACATTGTAATGACTAACCCCCAGACACACATGTAAGCAATGTTTCTGCAGTGGGAACTCTGGTTTGCTGCGACAGGAACTCTGGATCATGTAGTGTCATTCTCAGGACTTCAAAGGGTGTGTGGAACAGTAAGTTCTCTGAAGCCCCCCCCCCACCCCATGCCTCAGTGTCTTCCCTTCTCACTGTGGCCATCTTAGATAAGTGAGAGCTTAGGGAGAGACTTCTTATAGGGCAGAGCATGGGATGATGGAACAATTATTCACTAGACCTCAAGTGTATGTTAAAGCAGTCACGGCGACTAAATTCTGAGGGGGAATGGCACCTCTGTGGAATGAACAGTCTTAACAATGCTACTGGAGATGATGCAGAGAACACCAAGAACGTTTCTCAAATGACTGCTAAGGTCACGCTCTATTTCAGAGCATACTGATTTTCACATCTCAATATTTTAATCATTTCCACAGCTTCCACTAGCTGAGGAATGATGGCGCTGGAATATGAACTTCAAGCCCAAGCCACAAGTGCAAATCTGACCTCAAGTTCTTATTCCACACTGTTGCTAAGGCTTGGAAGCCACCATTGTTCAAAGAGAAACCATATCTCTGCCCCAGAACTGGTAGACCACAACTAATTCAATGAGGGGATGCTAGGATTTGGTGAGGCCACTGATGCATAGGTGGTGGGCACGTAAGTCACTTGGACATTGTATCTTCACAGGGTCTGGTGTTGAAACTCACTCACAGAACAAAGGTAAGAGAAAGTGATCTTAGGCAGGACTTCCAGAGTGTAGGCAGCCATCTCCCACAGAGCCTGAAAATAAGCACAGGCAAACCTGAGAAATTACAGGGACTCTGAATGATATGTCTTTTCAAGTGACAAAGGTGGCGTGAGTAAAGACGAGTCATCTCCAAGGAGCAATATCGCAGGTGTTGAGCACAACTCACAAACTGCCAGGCACAGCAATGCTGCTCTAACAGTAACAGTCCACGAGCAGGGCTACCAACTTCTCTCAGCCCAATAACCCTTTGATTTGGGGCGGGGGTGATAGGTGGTGGAGGAGGAATAGGAGGATTGTTTTGCTTTGTTTTGTTTTGTTGTTTGGAAGGGGTTGTTTTGTTTTTTGAGACAGGGCTTCTCTATGTAGATCCATGACTGTCCTGGAACTTGCTCTGTTAGACCAGGCTGAACTCAGACTCACAGAGATCCACCTACCTCTGCTTCCCAAGTGCTGGGATTAAAGGCCCGAGTCACCACTGCCTGGCCCCTTTGATGTTTATATTTTATCTCAGGGCAACAAAACTTCCGCAGAAGACTGAAAGGAAATCATCTCCCTGGCCTGGAAGCTCTTTCAGATAATTTGCCTCTGCTTGGGGCGGGGGTGGGGGGGTGGGGGGTGGTCTGGGATGGGGCAGTAGATGACAAAGAAGAAAAAACAATCCACAGATTTGATGGTGGGCCCCTTGAAAGATCTCAAAAGGAAATTAAATATAATTATCAGAAGATACCACTAGGCCTGGTCAATTCTATCTCAACTAGGAGATATCCACCCAACTGTTAGTGAACCACAATGCACATTCCAAACCTAGGAGGTAATCTGGGTGTGGGGGTGGAAGCCTGAAATATCAGCATTTGGGAGGTTGAGGCACGAGGATCCTTGAGTCTTGGTGGCCAGTCAGAATAGCCTACACAGTGAGTTTCAGGCCACTGAGAAACCCTATCTTGAAAAATAAGGTTGACTATATGTGAGGAGAGATATCTGTGATTGTCTTATAGCCTACACACACACACACACACACAAACACACACACACACACACACACACACACAGAGGTCACCACGAATTGAGCCCTTTCCAGGAGTACCTACTAGCATATTATCAACAATCAATTGAAGTGGATCTGGTCAAATCTCTATTACTGTAAAAATAATTTACCCAAGGCTGGGGTATAAGAGTGCTGTCTTGCTTCCAGCCACATTGCTACTAAATATTACAGCACAGACTCACAGGGCTATAGCCAAGAGGCCACTCTTAAACTCTGAGAGAGGAATCACAAAGTGTGACTGACTTCCCAGGGTAAAAATGACTGACTGTGCCAGGGTCAATGGAGAAAGGTTTAAGAGAGTAAACAAATCCTAAATTCAAACAGAAAGCCCACCAAAGTCGTCTTGCTTTGCATGAACTTTCATTTACTTTTAAGATAGTTTGCCTTTTTAATGTTGGCTTAAAATTAGGTACATTATAGTGACAATGTTTTGTCTTGTATAACCACTTGTCACAGGAAGTATCAGAAGAGCCATTCCTATCAACTATACAAACTTTGGGTTTTGTGCTTGTCTTCTGAAAAACGAACACTAGATGGCAGAAGGAGCACACGGATTTTGAAGCAGCTTGGCAAACTGGTCACTGTGTCAGCAGTTTGCGTCACAAAAATCTAAATCTTGAATTTCCTTATCATTATTCAGCATATCAAGTGAGCCACACACAGATGTACATTTACGATTATATAAGTCTTTGGCTTTTCCTGTGTTAAGGACCATATTGCTTTTCATTTTTAGTTCACATCCTGATTTCTGATATCATAAAAGTAGTTTTACACAATATTTCCTAAAAACAGCATCAACTAAATTTTATTTGTTTGTGTGTAGATGGATAGTTTTATTCTAAAACCAAGAGGTTAGATTTATGTCTGCTTACACAAAACCAATGGTGAGACAGGGTCTTTTTATGGAAGCTTCCTGCTATTCCTTCTAATTAAATATGATTTCTAAGGCAATCTACGCAATTGTTGCCAGTTCAACCACTTGTGAAAATGAACACTGTGTCCACTTTGTACTTTAATTTAAATAAATTGTTCTGAAGGGGAGCCTAGAACTGAAATTTTGTTGGTTTCTTCATGGCGTTGGTCTTAATATTCATCTGACACTGGGAAAACTGTGGAAACGTTGCTGTGGTTTTGAAGCTGCTGTAAAGCCACCTTGGTATGTCATTTCACAGGGAGGCTCCAGGCAGAGGCATTATGCGGATGGGCAAATGAAAGGAGCGCCAGAAAAATTGAAGTGCTGCCTGGACCTGTGCTAAATTTAAGTCGTGGGAAGAGAGGATGTGAGTTCAGAACAAAAACTGAAAATTACCCATAGCGTGTCCAGGCATCCTGATCATTTAAGGGGGGATGAACCCCTAGGCCTTGAGCATCCACCAAAGTATAAGCTTTAGAACATCTACATGGCATTTAAGGATTATAAGTACATTTACCGATGCCAGAAATACTTACAAGCACCCTCTAAAAAAATAATCTACTTTCACACACTTCATCCAGTTTTATAGCATTTTATGGAGCACACTCAGATTTTATATACACTAGAAAAGAAAGAAAATTGAGATAATTTAGAAGTGGAATTTATATTTGCCAAAACCCCACATTAAAATCATTTATGTTCCTTTACTTAACATAAAATTAACAAAAAATCAAATTCCCAAACAAGTTTTTTTCTACTATTTTTTCTTGAAATGTATTCTTATTTTATTTTATTTAAACTAAAAATTACATCATTTCTTTTTCCTCCCTCCAACTCCTCCTGTGGCCCCTCCCCGCCATTCCCTCACAAGTTCATGGCCTTTTTTTCTTTGTTGCTGTTGAATATATACATAATACACAAATAAATCTGCTGAGTCTTCAGTGTTGCTTGTTAATATGAGTTCCACTTGTGTATGAAACATAAAATAAAGAAAAGAGTACCTTTAAGTGGCCAGAAGAGGGCAAGATCCTCAAACTTAAAAATTCTACAAGTTCACTGACAAAACAGCTTTGCCAGTGTCCCAGTATAGCCCAGTTACATTCTTGAAGATAATCTTCAAAGGAACCTCAGTTGCGTCGGTAAAGAGTGGGATAACTATATTTCAAAATCTCATTCAGACAGCCTTTCTCTAAGAACACAATGCTAGTAATTTACAACTTATATGCCTACCTCTGACATTCACTCGGTGGAATATATTGGTCCCTTTATTTGCTTGCATGTGCCTCAAGTATCTCTTAAAGATGGCTGTTTTTCTTGGTGTCTTACTTTCAGCTGTTGTATTAGAACCTCATAGACCATTGTTCTCAACCTTCCTAGTGCTGGGACCCTTTAGGACAGTTCCTCATGTTGTGGTGACGCTCGACCATAAAATTATTTTCGCTGCTACTTCATAACTGTAATGTTGCCATTATAAATCGTAATGTAAATATCTTAGTTTTCCAATGGTCTTAGGTGACCTCCTGTGAAAGAGTCATTCGACTTCCAAAGGGGACAGGACTCACAGGTTGAGAAATGCTGCCATAGACCCTAGGGGTCTTAACAATAAGGCTGGCCTTTGAAGTCAGGGCACTGACATGTTAGACTCTGGTGAGAGCCCTCTTCTGGAGTGTTCACTGTTGATCCTTGCTGTTCCCCATTGTGGCAGAAAGGACAGGGGAGTTCCTTGTGGTCTCCTTGAAAAAGAGTCAATTACAGTTATGATTGACTTCAACTTCAATGAAAGTTTCTCCCAAAGGCTCCCACTAACATCCCATTGGGAATTAGAACTCCAATATGTATATCTGGGAGCGAAAAGTATTCCGTATATAGCATGTGCTTTACTGGGAAATAGAGGTTGAAGAAGATCTAAGGGCCAAAGAATAGGAGGGTATAGGGATACCTTTCAGAAAACAAGACCAGAATAGGATTTCTTTGGGCAAAGGGATGAACATCTTGTTGATACAACCTCTGGAGAATGGAAGGCCAAACCTTTACTCAGCCTGGTTGAAGGGGGCTGCTATTTACTGCTACCATAAGACTTTGGCTAAGCTGCACAGTGTAACTTGTCTTTCCTCTCCTAAATAGTTCAAAGCCAATAATGTTAACAATGACATTTCAGGCACCCATTCTCTGGGTGCCCTTCCTACTTTCTCAAGGTGCTTACCGTTTTCTGACTTTGGGGTTTGTTTTTGTTTACAGTTCCCTTATTTACTGATTTTGTTTTGCTCATTAGACAATAGACATGAGATCCACAAGCACATGAAACCATATCTGTCTTCTCTGTGTCATTCCCAGATTCTGGCATCAGACACCCGAAGAGTTTCATAAACACCAAACCTAGAGAGCTGTTAAAGGACATTCTTCTAAATGATGAAAATGTGAGAGAGATTTTGAGTCCTTTGGCTCAAGTTCAACAGATGAGGGAAGGAAGGGTATTTTCTTCGGTGTTGAGGCAGAAATATTCCATTCTTGATAGGCAAATGCCAGTGAGATTGGTCATTGGTGATGTACAATCCCCATGCTTGCTATACCTTTAAAAATAACAAAGCATAAAATGGGTTTCTGAGAGAAAATATCAACACTAAATATAAATGGAAATTCATAAATTCAGCATAAAAAGTTTCCATTCCTCTGTAGGGAATATTCTGGAACAAATCCATTGGTATTCTCCTTTATATAAAGGCAAGACTTTTAATAACAGAGAAAAATAAGATGCACACCTCATAACTCAGGAACCAAAGATTGGAAAAAAATAAAACAAGCATTACTTGAATTCATCTTTGGTGTGGAAATACTTTATTCCATTTAATCAATCAAAATCTCTCTATACAATTTGGCCTCCAGGCCTGAGCCCAACTTTACATGGGACAGAAATGTGAGAACATAGCACAAATTGGAAGACATCAGAGTATGCTTAAATATATTATGTATCAAACATCACATACTCGATGATTCAGGTTTTGACCAAGTGTTTTGTATCATGAAAATATAGCCTCATAGCTATATGTCTTATTCATTTGTTTGTTCGTTTATGTGTGTGTATGTGTGTGTTGTGCAGGTATACATACCTATGTGTCCATGGAGATGAGAGGAAGATTTTGACTGTCCTGCTCTGTCTGTCCTGTCATTGTCTGTCTTATTCTCTTTGGACAGAATCTCTCACCACACCTGGCCCTGGAGCTGGGCTGTCAGCGAGCAAGCTCCAGCTGTCTTCTGCCACCCACTTCTCCACAGCACAGGGTGACAGGTGGAATATGACCATATCTGGATTTTTCACAAGCGTTCTGGGGATTTGAACCCAGTTCTTCATGTCTATGCATCAAGTACGATTATATTCTGAGCCACCTTGCTAGCCCCAGAATGAGTTTCTTAAAGGAGTCTGAATAGAACCAGACAGATAGTGCTGGAATTTGGAGTAGTTGGATAGGATTTTTCAACTTTATGTTAATATAAAAGCACCAGCATTTTTTTTTTTTTTTTGGATTTTTTATTTGTGACTTTTCTTGGCTTAGCCATACGTGGTTCAATCCTCCTTTGTGGTGCCAGGCAGCAGCAGCAACTCATAGTTCCCAGGCAGCTACATGGTCCTGATGAGAAGCAACTTACACCATGTTGTGGTGGTATTGTGTTCCCCAAAATATTGTCCACCCTAATAAATTTATCTGGGGTCAGAGACAGAACAGCCACTAGATACAAAGGCTAGAAAATGGTGGCACTCGCACCTTTAATCCTAGCATTCCAGAGGTAGAAATCCCTCTGGATCTCTGTGAGTTCAAGGTCACATTGGAAACAGCCAGGGATGGTGACACACACCTTTAATCCCAAGAAGTGAGCCTTTAATCCCAGGGAGTGATGGCAAAAACAGAAAGATATATAAGGCGTGAAGACCAGAAACTAGAAGCTTTTAGTTGGTTAAGCTTTTAGGCTTTGGAGCAACAGTTCAGCTGAGAGCCATTGGGATGAGGACACAGAAGCTTCCAGTCTGAGGAAACAGGATCAGTGAGGAAGCTGTGGTTTGTTCTGCTTCTCTGATCTTCCAGCATTCACCCCAATAACTGGCCTCAGGTTTGATTTTATTAATAAGACCATTTAAGATTCATGCTATACCATGTGATGTACTGTACTGCTAAGCTGTGATGTTCAGTACACTATAGATAGTAACTGAATTTTCAGTTGAATATCTTCATCCTGGGGTGGACTTATCCAGAGGTAATCCCACTGCAAACTGAGGCATCAACTGTAAAATTTGGAAGTACTGGGTGGTATCTTAAGAGGAGTACTGCCATATTAGACTATCGGGGAGGACCACAGAATATGACATTCTGACACAAAATAAAATCACCGAGACCAAAGTTACTGTTGATTCTGGAAAAAAAAAAACAATAAGGAATCATTTGATAGGGCAGCTCTTACTTTTACATGATGAGCTCTCTGGGAAGGTTTCTCCCTCATTCCTCATATCACTGTGTATGATAACAAAGGGTCTGGAGAATAACACGAAACTGTACAATGTCCAGATGTGGGGCTTGTTATAGAAGGGACATTTACAGATTCCCCCGCTCTAGTGTATCAAATATATCTTGTAGCTGCAATTCTCCCATCCATTTCCTGGTCTTTTAAGATGTTACATGTGGTGGTTTGGATTCGATGTCCCCCACAATCACAAACATTTGGAGACTTTGTCCACAGCTGGTGACACTATTTGGGGAAGCTTAGGTGTGGTCTTCCTGGAGAAAGTATGTCACTGGGGTAAGATCTGAGGTTTCAAATCCTCAAGCCATTCCAAGTGTAATCTCCCTCTTCCTGCTTGTGATTCAAGATGTGAACTCTCAACTTGTGCTCCAGCAACCATGCCTTCCTGCCTTCTGTTGCCACCTCCCCCACCATGGTGAGCTCCAGCCCTTTGGAAGGGCACACCGAAATCAACTCTTTTCTAAGTTGCCTTGGTCATGTGGTTTTATTACAGCAATATAAAAGTAACTAATATAGTGTATTTAAATGTGTAAAACATATGTGCATATCCCATGTGCATATGTTAACTTCCAGTGGTACAATATTAAGTACACACTTGTATATATAACCCTAAATGAGATCTATATGTGCTTACATATTTGGACAGGGCTGTTGAATATACTGAAGATTGGAAATAAAACTCAAAGGGTTATTCTTTTAAGGTATCATCCAAATAATGAAACCGAGATAACAGTCTTGGGAGTTTTGGAAGCTACTTAGTTTGAGAGTGAAGTTTAAATGCCTCCGATCAACAGTTACTGAAATGTTAAGGTTATAGAAGATTTCAGCTTCTTGCTTTCAATTTCCTCAGAAACTACATGAATGTACTCACTGCCAACTGCCTGGAATGCATTGAAAACAAACAAACCAGGATAGACAAAGGCTGCCTTTCTTTATACTATCCCATTCTTTTTTCCTCCAAGTACCAAAGCTCATCTACATCAGCTGACACTACTAACACTTTGAACATGTTCCCATGGAAAAGAACAAACAAAGAGCAAACTCATAACAGTGTTTGGGGAAAAGTAAATAACAGCAGAGTCTTCTCTGTCAGTGTGGGGTACTAGCTGACAAGAATCAATTTCTAGATAATTAAATTTTTACACCTCTTGGAAGAAAAGATAGAAACCTATTTTTAAATAAGGTTAAAGACTACTAGCAATATTGCATCTAGTAATTTGGTCTGTCAATACTTTTTCCCATAACTAATAAAATCCCCTTCCAATCATATTTGATCGCATTATCAAGGATTTTTAATTAGTTGACTGTGAACTGACATTTTGGTAGATGGGAAATTGATTTTATGTAACAGTCTCTCTAGAAAAAAAAAGGAAAAATCTCTCTATAATTGCATCCACTATATTTTTGGCATGAATAAGTCAAGAGTAGCTCATTTGGTGATTTAAAGATAAACCATTCATAATACTAATAAGTGATATTTGTGGAATTTTCACTAGGCCCTGTGCCAGATGTTTTTGAAAAACAACATTCCTTAGTATGTACAATCTAATGATGGGATCACCAGTACTGGTCCTCCTTTACAGGTGCACTAACCAGATTCAGAGAGCTGAGATTAATTCTTGTGTGACTGGCTCTCTTTTCCTAAGCAGATGAACTTTTGGCTTTAATATATTTTTAGTAAATCCTAAGTGTTAGATATTTGTGACAGGTGTAAGGGGGTTGAAGACTTGAAACTGTAGAATAAACAGTTCAAATACTTCCGGCTCAGGTCTTTGGAAGAGCACTGAAGGACAACTTCTGAACGTGGGAATGCTAGTGATTTATGTTGCCAAGCATACAGCAAAAGTAAGGCGACCCCACACACACACACACACTATCCCTGTGCCAGACGTCAGCATGATACACCCCTAGGGCAAATCTACCTTTTGTAAATACATTCCAATGGCACCCAGATCTACCTCTTCATTCGCATATTGTCTATGGTTGAACATGTCCTTCAGCATAGTTTTCACAGAAACTATATGATAACAAAATTTAAAACATTCATAATACAGCTCACTACGGGAAACAAATGCTGGTTTCCAGTCTGAATTATATAGTACAAATGTTTTAGTTAGGCTTTCTATTGCTGTGATAAACCACCATGACCAAAAGCAACTTGGGGAGGAAAAAGCATGTTATACTTTACAACTTACAATCCATCACTGAGAGGTCAGGGCAGGAACTCAAGTCAGAAACTGAAGCAGAAGCAGAAGAAGGCTGCTTACTGGTATGCCCTCCATAGCTTGTTCAATCTGCTTTCCTATATACCTCAGGGCCACCTGTACAGGGGTGGCACCACCCACAATGGGCTTGGTCCTCCTATACCAACGGTCAATAAAAGAAATAAAATGCCCCACAGTCTTGCCTACAGGCTAATCTCATGGAGGCATTTCTCAATTTCTGTTTCCTCTTAGGCAACTCTAAGTTGTATCAAGTTGCCAATAAGCTAGCTCAGACAAATATCTACCAAAGGGACCAAATATACAGCTAAGCTACATGACAAGGGAATGAAGATTCTACAGAGCATAATCCCATTCTCTCTCTGGTTGCTTCT
Organism: Peromyscus nudipes; assembly: GCA_902168325.1. Classification (NCBI taxonomy): domain Eukaryota; kingdom Metazoa; phylum Chordata; class Mammalia; order Rodentia; family Cricetidae; genus Peromyscus; species Peromyscus nudipes. The sequence continues at coordinate 24,298 of CABHPH010126762.1, forward strand.
TCCACTCCTACCCTTTTCTGAGTATTGCCCTGCCTAATGGCATTTTTTTTTTTAAATGAAAACCACATTTTAATTTTTTTCAGTTTTCTTTATTAAGAAATTTTCTATTCATTCTACATACCACCCACAGATCCCACCTCCTCCCTCCTCCCACCCCCCAGCCCTCCCTCCCAAGCCACCCCACATCCCCAGATCCCACAAATCAAGGTCTCCCATGGGTAATCAGCAGAGCCCGGCACACTGAGCCTAGGCAGGTCCAAGCCTCACCCCACTGCACCAAGGCTGCATGTCACACCACAGGCACCAGGCTCCCAAAAGCCTGCCCATGCGCCAGGGATGGATCCCGATCCCCCTGCCTGGGTGCCCCCCAAACAGTTCAAGCCAAACAACCATCTTCCATATCCAGAGGGCCTAGTCCAGTCTCATGGGGGCTCCACAGCCACTAGTCTACAGTCCATGGGCTTCCACTAGTGTGGCCGGTCATCTCTGTGTGTCTTCCCAACATGATCTCAATGTCCCCCACCTGCAGAATCCCTCCTCTCTGTCATCTATTGGATTCCCGGAACTCAGGCTGGTGCCTGGCCGTGGATCTCTGCATCTGCCTCCATCAGTCACTGGACAAAGGCTCTATGATGAGGTTAGGGTATTCAGTAGATTGCTGACCAGAATAGACCAGTCCAGGCACCCTCTAGACCACTGCCAGCACTCCAAAGTGGGGTCATCCTTGTGGATTCCTGAGAGCCTCCCCATCACCCTGCCTCTTCCTATTCCCATGATGTCCTCATCTATCATGGTATCTCCCTCCCTGCTCTCCCACTCTGTCCCTGTTCCAGCTCGACCCTCCCATTTCTCTATGTTCTCATTCCCCACTCCTTGCCCTCTGTCACCCCCCTACACACCCAGTCTGCTCATGTAGATTTCATCTACTTCTCCTTCGCTGGGCCATCCATGTGTCCCTCCTAGAGTCTTTCCCTGTTAGCTAGCCTCTCTGGAGCTGTGGGTTGCAGTCTGGCCATCCTTTCCCTCACATTTAGTATCCACTTATGAGTGAGTACAGACTATGTTTGTCCTTCTGAGTCTGGGTTACCTCACTCAGGATGATATTTTCTAGTTCCATCCATTTGTAATGACATTTTTTGTTAAAAAGCATGTGTGCACACACACACACCATGAACATAGAAACTCTGAATTCAAAAATTCATATGACAGAATATGTACTATTAGGCAACTTTAAAAGATAGACATTTTAGTAAGTAGTTAAAATGCAGCATCATGTGATGTAAGAGACATCAAAACTCTCAGAAAACTTATGATACAGTTGGAGACTCCTTTTCCAAAGTCTAGAAGTCTTTTTCTCTTGAGAAACCTTCCTTCCTCAGTGATGCAGCCTGCTCTCCACACATTGCTGTTGTGAGAGTCTAGTACATGAGCGTAGATTATGTTACCAAGAGTGCAATGGTGATCAAATTTACAACAAACCTGGGAGATATTCTTCAATATTTATTTGTCTTTTGGATTCTTTGAGTTCTGACATAGGGTGTCACACAGCAACAGTTGGCCTCAAACTTGCGATACAGCTGGGGCTGGTCTTGATCTCCCGATCTTGTTCCTTTGTCATCTAGTTGCTGGGATTACAAGCCTGCTCTACCAAATTCAACTTGGAATTTTTGATACCTTTTACTATTTATAGATGGACAAGCTTCCTCCGCATTTCACATGAGAAATACATTGTAATTGGGTGTCACTTTTTGTCAATCATCTGGTGCAAAATAGTTAAATAGGTTATCTCTACCCAGGAAAGCTGTGACCTAGTCATATTTGTGACCTTTGGCCACGGAACAATTCCTCATCAAGTTTGTCTCCTAGGAAAGGTGCAAGCAAAGTATAGGCATAGATAGATGTCCACTGAGACAGACAGCAATGCTATATAGGTACTTGCTTATATCTCTGAGTGTTACAGTCCTGATCTGAAACATTCTCCAGAAACATATAGGTTGAAGTTGCCATTCTCACTGTGATGCTCAGAGGTGGAGATTTCAGGAAGTGACTTATCATGGAACAATCTATTCACGAGTCCTTTGCATTAACCCATCGATGGACTTACAAATCAGTAACATTGAGAACTGGTGGGAACAGCAACCCAGAAGTAGTACCAAAATCACTGTGGATGTGTCCAAGTTGGGTATGGCCTGGCCTGCCCCTTCCCTATTCAGCTCTCCTTCTCAATCTTGTTAGCTCTAAGAGACTTCTCTTTTCCTTGTCCATAATAAGGAGGTAGCTTTGTTCCCCTATACCCTTTCATCATGAGGTTCTCTATCACCGAAGGCCCAGAGGCACTGGAAACAAGTGACCATAAACTGCAACTTCTAAAAGCACAAGCCAAAGATGTCTTTTTCTGCGTCTGTTTTCTCAGGAATTTTATTGCAACAGAAAAGCTGACAGGCACACTGGATTCTGCACCATTTCCACATTTCACTTTTGTGGTGTTTGCTGACTTATCAGAATAGTTGAAAAGATGCTTTAATATGACATCTAGTATTTTAATTACGTTTAGGTCAAAGATCTTTATGAACCTTTCTGCACTGTTTCTCCATTTAATTTGGACAAAAAGTCTTGAAGGTGATCTCCACATAGAGTGCAAGTTTTAGAGCAGACAGAACTATCTCAACCCCTCTAGCCTCTGCTCCAGAACTGAGTTTCTATTTTCTGAAAGTATCCTTTAGAAGGGCTTATTGGTACAAATTATTTGAATGAGATTGGTGTTACATTAATTCTAAACCACTAGAATATCTGTTATGTCATTGTACTGGCTATTTTTATGTCACCTTGACACAAGCTAGAGTCATCAGAGAGGAGGGAGCCTCAGAAAATGTCTCCATAAGATCTGGCTGTTAGGCATTTTCTTAATTAGTAATCAATGGGGGAAGGGCCCGGGTCTTTGTGGGTGGAGCCATCCCTGGACTGGTGGTCCTGGGTTCTGTATGAAAGCAGGCTGAGCAAGTCATGGAGAGCAAGCCAGTAAGCAGAACTCCTCCATGGCTTCTGCATAAGTTCCTGCCTCCAGGTTCCTGTCCTATGTGAGTTCCTGCTCTCACTGGGGTTTTTTTTTTTTTTTATGATCAACTGTTACATGGAACTGTGAGTGAAAAAAATCCATTCCTCCCCAACTTGCTTTGGTCACGGTATTTCATCACAACAGTAGTGACCCTAAATCAATTACCAACAGTTTATATTGCTGTTTTTATTGTTTTCAATTAAAATATTCAGAAATGCCAGGGACCTGCTAAGAGTCACCCATAATTATTCACACTTTATTAATGTTAGATTTGGTTTAACGATGTTTTGGAAAGGGGCTCATGCCACCATTTTCTTTCTTTCTGTAGTCAAAGAAAGTATTACCAAAAATGGAACAGATCAAATAAACTCCTATTGTGATATTATCAACATTTCAAAGAAAAACAAAAAAAACCCTCAAAATGAAACAGTGACTACAAAGCAAACTACTTTTAAATGAGGTTTATGATCAAAAGAAATAAACAAATTATTTGCCTTGAAATAGCAACCCACTCTGCAAGTATCTGAATTCTCAGTTTTTGATAAATGTCTTTCACGTTCATCATTGTTCACAGGATGATGTGGAAAGAAATGAGCAAGCTAATAATAAAAGAGAGCCTCAGGGAATTGTTGGAGGAGTTCAATACTGCTTACTTGAATATGGTATTCCTCATATAAAGTATTTTTGACAATAAATTGCAGATATAGCAGGATGCACTGCACTGTCAAACATAACATGCTGTATTGTGATGGAGGGCATGAGCCCTCAGGAGTGCCTCAGGTAATGAACCAGACTGCAGCTCCTAGAAGGGAGTCTGGTAATAACATTGGCCAGTATTTCTCAAGAGAAACCTCACTTGCCTCCTCAAGTCAGCCAGGACCTTCATTCTCTAAGTCAGGAAATTCTCAAGGCAAGATTTTGGGGTTTTGTTTGTTTGTTGTTTGTTTAGGAAAGTTTCCAACAAAGGTCCAGTGAGATTTTACATCCTTTTTACTGGACACTTGAGATTAGGAGAATTCAAAGCTTGTTCTTGGATGATTTAATCAGCATGTGGGAAAGAGCATATTCCAGGGAAGATTACCTTAGCTTCCAATCCAAGGCACTTTACTATTATATAAGCAGTAGTGTGTACTCTGACACACACATATTTTTATTACTTTATGAAAAATACGTTCATATGATCAAGGAAAAGATAAAAAAAACTCTCAAATAGGCAAATGTAGGCTAGTAGGGAACTGAACATAAGAGAACCACTAATTGTGTGAGACCAACCATTTCCTGCTGCAGCCCCACATAGTCACTTCATGTCTGGACGAAAGAGGGAGGGGATAGTACCATGAAGGCAGTTGTGCAAATTGTTCAGGGGCTGGCTTAGAGAAACATGAAGATAATTAGAGCCCAAGTTGTATTAGTTGGGAACACAAGTGATTAGGTCTATCATCAAGAGGGCACTAGGCATCCTTCCTGACTCCTAGAAAACTGGAGAAGTGGCATTGGGAGTGAGCCAGCAGAAACTAGGCTTGTACCATCCCAAAACAGAGCTGACAAGCAGCCCCACCCTTGTGCAGACCCTGTAGTGGAAAAGGGCTCTGAAGTGTCAAACATGCCTAATAATGGCAATAATGGGAGCACATAAATGAAGACCATAAGCACAATTCAAATCACACACACAAAAAGATTAAGTGGGTTAGACAGAGGACAGAGAGGACGGAGGTCACACTGTTTTCATGACAGAAAGAGTGTGTAATACAAATGGATATGTAAGTTGTTCTCATTTTGCTTAACCACAGTCTATACTGAAAATGGGGCAGAACTCAGTTTTTAAAAATCAAATCAAAACTGCAATATTTGTTTATGGTGGCAAAATGTTAAAATCTGTGTCTTTCTTTAATAATAAATGAATGCTTTGATATTTTAATGTTTTGTATTTTATTTATTATTTAGCATTAGCATTTAGCACAGTTTTATGTGTTTTATGTATTAACCCTAAAAAAAACTTCAGCAGTCAATAATGTTATCCCTACTTAAGAAGAAACTAAATCTCATAGTAACGGTTCTTACAACTCTCTAATGTTGCCTGTCAATTGGGCGTGGGGCCCACATCTTATTTTTATTTATTTATTTATTTTTGCTTCTCTGAATAAGTTATACTACCTGTTAGATAATAAGGCTATGCATTTTGTATTTTTGTAATGCATATCACTGAAAAAAAAGGAATGACTTTTTCAAGAAATGCACATACTGAAACCAGGTGACTGGCGCCTGGACCAGTGTGTCTACATTGTGTAGTAATCATTGATTTTTCTTTTCCCTGTGTTTGCAGAGGAAGACAAGAGAACTAAGCATGCTCTGTAAATGTTTTTGAATAAAGATTATGGTTGAATGGATGAGTGAGCAGAAGGACAACCCAATGACTAAGACATAAAGGGTTGGTGGTATAGCTCAGCAGGTGGCCGTTAGACAAGACCAGTGACTTGAATTTGAATCCTGGCATCCATGTCAAACAGTGGACTCTACCAAGTTGTCATCTGACCTCTACACACATACCTAAAATTCATGTTTCACTTCCACACCATTCTCTCTCTCTCTCTCTCTCTCTCTCTCTCTCTCTCTCTCTCTCTCGCACATGCACACACACGTACATATGGAAAACAACTTGCATCAGATTCTAGGAAAAGAGATAGTTTTGTAGTTAATCATATTTTCTCACTCCCCCTACTTACCCAATCTCCACAGCAGCCATTACTGCTCTACTCTTAGGAATACCTCTCCTTGTTGAGGAGCATTGAAGTCAGCTTTAAAATGATTGATGTGATTGACCTTGGATTCTGAATGACTGGTTATTATGAGAGTATGTGATATTCAAGTTAGAATTTGTTTCCTAAGCTCTGGTGAACTCCTTAGATTATCTCAGGGACAAGTTTCCCCTTGCATTCCATTTGATAAGACAATGGTGGAATGAAAAAAGATTGACTCCAAATGGTACATACTGATCCTGCTTCAATATCTGATGGGATTACTCTGCTAAATGGACATGATATTAAGCTAACTTTAATAACTAATTATTTTATGTATACATTAATCTATCTCAACCCTCATCAGAGAAGCTTCTACTTACAATAAATGGTAATTAACAAAGAGACCCAACCCGTAACTGATCAAGCTGCAGAGAATAAGAGACTGTGAAATTCTCAGTCTTAAACGGAACATCTATATTACACTTCCTCCATTCAAGAAATCATTGTGCATCATTGTAAGAACTAGAGACAATATTTATACAAGGGTCACAAAGGTTTGACAGCATATATAAGACCTGTGCAAACTCAGTCTAGACAAAATCATAGCATAGGAAAGGAAGGAAAACATGAAGCCACAGCCCTAGCTAAGGAAATGTTAGCAAGTGATAGCTTGTGTGAGAGCCAGTTTTCTTTAAGACTGTAGCCACTGGTAGGCTCACCCTTGTCCAGTGGAAGGCCACATATCTTAGACTGTATGAACAGCACATACTGGACTTGGTGAGTTAAAAAAAAAAAAGAGGACACAGACTTGGGTGTGTAAGGAAGGGACAGTGGACCTGAGGACCTGGGGAGGAGACAGGAACGGATGAATATAAACAAAATACATTGTGAGATTTTCAAAGAAGTAATAAAAATGAGAACAAAAATTATCTAGGAGCTCTGCAACTTAATGAACTATCCATAGGAGCAGTAAATGACATAAATGTCTCTGCAGTCACTCAAACGAGAGCACCTCAGGCTCCTGAGCATTACCCTGGCTGTAACCCATGCCCCATATGAAATTAACAGTAAAATATGTTTACCAAGAGGCTACATCTTTCCAAATCTACTTCCTTTGTTCTTATGCTAGTGTTCAACAATTCGTCTTACTCAGCCTCTGAACCAGTTTCTCAGACTCAATATGGATCTCCCCATGTTCTCATACATCCGAAACCATTGCAAGATTTGTGCACTGATTAACACCATCTCAAGAAAACAAAAAAACTGAAACTAACAACAACAACTACAAACTTCATTTTAAAAAAAAAGTCCCAGAAACAGACCTAGATTTTCAACATCTGGAACCTCAGAACTCCTAGCTCACTTATATACATCTTCCCCTGCCTTCCTGGCTGTTGGGCTCCCAGTTTCCTCTGGGTACCACAGTCTCAAGTCCTTCCCTGACTCTTCACATCATTTATCCTCTCGCATGTAAGTTCAAGAAACACATACTTAGAGAAGCTTCCAAATTCATTCCACGTATTCATAGCCAATTCTTTTCTTCAGAACATTGATTTCATAGTAAAGCTAACAATTATTAAACTGTTTTATGAAAATCTGTATCTCTGACCGGAGGGATAGTTCCAGGAGACTGATAGTGTTTTACTTCCAACACTAAAGCTCTTACCCTAGAGACAGTGACACCAGGCACAGATTTTCAGTTAAACACAGCAAATCTTACAGTTTCATTGCAACAAGGGATATAGCGGCTGCAGAACGGGAAGGGTCCCAGGAGTTATTCAGTGAGACTGGGTACACAGTTTGGGTGCTTTTGCTCCTCTGAACTTCTGTGACTATGTATCTGTACAATTCGAAAGAAAACACGACACTAAAGCTGTAATGGGTTTAAGTACACAGCAGCTATTTATGTTAAGTGTAAAAGAAGCATGGCTGAATGTCATTGCGTCTTAGACAGTGGTTTTGTCCCATCTGTATTCAGACATGATTTTAAAGTGCCATGTTTGTCTCACTCAATCATGCTTGATGAGCTTGGGTGATGTGGGAGTTCTGAGAAATTGCCTGTATTCAGTAGACAAACACAGTGTCTTCCCTTAGCTCTCAGAGCTAGTCTGGACCAGCTGACAACAGTCAGAGGGCGCTCTTATTTCTCCTTTTAAAATTTTTCTATCAACATCTAATCATGAAATTTAGATGTATCCATCACTCAGAAAACAACTTATGGAAAAGAATAAATCAAAATCTGTGGAATATAATACTTCACCTGCCCAAAATTAGAGCAAAGGCTATATTACATCTGATAGCTTCAAAATCTACAAATATGAGATTTTTTTAAATTTATTATTATGTTCACATAGCATTGTAGTATGTAATCATGGTTTTATAAAGGAATTTAAATTATAGAATTCTGGAACTTGATAAGGGATCTTTTAATTGCTCACAGCACCTATACTTATTTTCCTAAACATATGACTTCATTCTTTTCTACACCTTCACATCTCTCATTATACCTGCTGATAAACAATACAGTGAGCTCTGAGAAGCAGAAAACAGGCAGAGCCTTGCAAGATTTACCTGCTAATAGAAGCACAAATATCACTTCATGAGGATGAAAGAGAGAAAAGGTTAATTTTGTTTTTCTTTCACTGGTTTCAGCATTCAGAAATTCAACTTCATGGGACAGATACTTCCCGTCCTAGATCAGTAGGCCAAGTCACTAGAAAGTACATAGGACTGCATAGTTTTAAAATCTGTAAAGGATCATCAAATCAAATATGTCTATATGGTAAATGGTAAATTTTATGGTATGTAAATTCTAGTTCAATAGAGCTAATAACCGCTAATTGATAGAATTGTGTCTACAGTTGTGGTTTACCTAACTGGTTTTGAAAGTTCTTTATTCTAAGCTCTGAGGCTTAAAACACACCTTTCCCAATATTTCCATACTTCTGATACGGTAAAGCCTTCCCCTAGAAGAGAGATTTGTCAAGGAAATGGAAGTAGAAAAATATAACTCTCCAGCTACACCCTAGTATTGTTATGTCCCTGTGGTCTTGTCATTTAAAAGACTGGGATTGATTCCAAGTCCAGCATTTACTAATTGAGTTAAAGATTTATCTTCTCTACAAACCATTCATAAAATGAGACTGTAACATGACTTCCTATGGACATGCAAATCATGATAGAATATGACATCTATTAAGCATTCACTGAGAATAGAGCATAAAGCACCAACCAATGGACCTATTGATTATTTAGGTTGCTGATGGAGCTGTGGTTGCTTTGGTAGTTTTTTTTTACATGTGTGCATAACTTCGCATCTATTTTCTTACATATACACAATGAGACAAGGGTCAGGTAACCAAGAGAAGAGCACGGTAGCTGGGATTAATTCATGCTTTCTCATCGTGATACTGAAACACTATACCATGACTCCTCTTTTCCAAATGCAATGGAGTTTTCACAAATAGGCTTTCATGCATGCTTTGGGTCAAGACCCTCACAGACAAGATAGAAAAAGAAAACTGCATGCACCATGTAAGGTAACACCGCTAAGAATGCAATGGGACTTTTTCAGGTTTACTCAAGGCAGATGTACCTAATATAGTACTAATTCCCTGAAAAATACTTCCATGCACTTCTGGTTTTATACTTATGGTTTTCATTAATTGAGTCACTTTAATAGTGTTCTGCAGTAATTATGTTAATATTACTAGTGTCCTCTGAAAGGCAGGAAAACTACAGTTCTAATTGTTCCCCAAGTCTACCACTAATTACTTTTATAAATATGAATCATTTTACAACACAAACAAGTGAAGTGGAGGATCAATAAGTGTTTATATTATTTCTAGTCTTTCAATAAATATGTATAGAGAAACTGTCAGGTGTTCAGCACAAGCAGACACTTGAATAAGCATGCAATAGTGCCTTCTCTCTTCATCTTCAATATCCATTAGGATAGACACTGCATTCCCCTTTTTTCTGTTAATAACAACAACAATGCCACACATTAATTTCTATTTAAAGGGTGGTTTATGTGAGCACACTGTTCTGATCCATGATAGTGTTCTCTTGCTGGCAGTCTCAAGGTAGCACTGCATATTACAGACTGAGAGGCAGGTAGCACCAGACAAAACTCACCAAACTTGCTTAGATAGTAGGCCCACTTTGAGATAAACTTTTAACCCATTCACCCCTTAATCCAGCACTCTCATGAGTAGATTAATCTACTTTTGAAAAAGGAGTCTGGATCACCGATTAAGAATCATACCTGCTCTCATGAAGGGGATTAATTCTCCACATGAGCTTCAGATGGAACAAATCAAAATTCAAATATTGAAAATGTAACTAAAAAAAAAGCAAAAACAAAAAGGAACCTGACAAGATAGAATTGGCACACTACTCAGCCTCATCTACATCAGCTTTTAGGAATGTGCTTCTTAGCTAGTAAGGGACCATATATTTAAATAATATTTGCCCCCATGCACAAAATGTGATGCTTGGCTAATGAACAGAGCTGGAAATGAGAATTCCCAAACAGAAGCAGTCTGCAGAGAGTGACTGCAATGGTCTGGAGAGTTGGAATGTTGCAGGGGCAGAGGCTAATTACTTCATCTTGGGCTAGGTTTAAGCCCATAAATAACCATTTCTTGCCTAACTCTGTGTCAGAATTACTATCCCAGGACTAACAGATAAACATGATTTGAAATCCATTAACTTAACAGACTATGAAGTTCTACCTACCCAAAAGCTAAGAATGTCATTAGATAACATCCAAAGCCTACAGAAGAGCTTCCCCCAGCTTTTACAATTATCTCTCTGATGTACCTACCAATGTATTTTAAACTTGCCTTGATTTACAACTTTCTTTGCTCTATGAAACTATAAAAAAATCATGAAACTGCTTCCATGCTGGACCATGGACTTTGAGGTAACCTAGATCTGTGTTTCAAGGCAGAGTTACTCAAAATGGCTCCAGAATAAACTACCTCTTATTTTATTTCACAATAAAAACAGAAGTAGAAGATTTAAAAAAAAACATGACAAGTATTCAATAGTGGTGACAAATGTAATTGTATAAGGTAAATGGGAATCTATGAACATTAGAAGTCCAAGTCTGTGCTGTAACTAATAATTAACATATCAAGACGAAAGCAGAACTACCTAAGCATTTATCTATGAGTCTATCAAAAGGATAAGGGATCAACAGTTCTATTTATATCTGTAAATCATAGGAAAACCACTTACATGAATACAGTAAGATGGCTCCTTTCAATCCATGAATGACTTAATTTTTAAATTTCTAAAACAATATGAGAGAATCCCAGAAAACAATGACTCCAAGTTGATGACAACATTAAGTATGTATGCTGACATTGCTAGGTTAGGAGCAAGGCTCCACCTGTAGCCAGCTGGGGTCAAAAGTCTTCATTATTCTGTGATTCAGTTAAGAGAACACATTTTCTAACCTTTCTAATTTTCCTGTGTATAGAACTAATTGTATTCACAAGCTGTTCATTGAATTGAAAATTGGCTCATGAGATATCTTCAATCAAGGGCAAACAGCAAATCAGAGGCTTGCCTTGACACTGATATTATAGATAAATTATTTGCATGAAGAACTTTAGAGAAAACTTCAAAAAACTTTAGAAATAAAATATTACAGTGCCTACTGGGATTGCACCTGAAGTGTTTTAGTAGCACAAAAATATTAAAACTGTAATTCAGCTCACATACATACATTTATTTAATTAAAAAATTATTTCACTAGAATGTATTGTTGGCATATCAACCCTTTCCATATCTAGGGGGACATGGGATGTTTCCAGCATCTGAGATATAGTTTATATATATATAATATATATTTTAATAAAATATATATAGGTATATTTTAATATCGTTATGTCCAACTGCAAATAAGATGCTAAGTTAGTCACTCATCTTGCCCAGGTTACAGATATTTAAACATGAAATGGATCTATGAGCTTATTTAAATGGAAATATTTGAATTTTGGAATTTTGTCAGTTTTTTCCCTTTCATGAGCATGATTTCATTAGCTACTAATATGTAATGTGGGAACGGTTTCCCATTCTCTATTGTATCCTGTACAGAATAACAGAGGCAGCACAAAAGACCTGCTAGAACTTTCCAGAGCATAACTGCTCTGAGATGGAATCTCTAAGCTGGAGAATTCTTGATATACAAAGTCATGCTTCATAACTCAAAGATTTTGAGAGATATGCTCTCTCGGTGGAAAAATGGAATATATTATTCTAGGTTTGAGAAGATATTGGTATGACACATTAACTTAATGTGTCAACTTGATTGGGCTATGAGATGCCCAGATTCCTGATGTGTCTGGGAGGGTACTTCCAGAAGATATTAAATTAGCATCAGTAGACACGAAGAAGGTCAATCAGAGGACCAGAGAAAAACAGTATCCTCTGGACATGTCAAGAACACTTTACACATGAACTCACAGTAGCTGTGGTTGCCTACACAACATTAAGCCAGTCAACTTAGGTTTGGAGTGGGTTTATGAGCTCCTACCCCACCTCAGGAGATATGGAGAGTTCATGCCTTCTGTATGAAGGACAGTCAATTTTCTTCAAAGTTATGGCTCCAGGTTTGGAACCCACACCCAGGAGCATAGACATCATGCATTGGAATTGGTAGGCTAGTAAATTTTTTAAATAGACATGAATTTGGAAGTGGGCCAAGGAGGTGGGAGTTAACGGCAGGCATTAGGCATGGATATAGTAAAATGCATAATTGGAAATTCTCAAAGAATTAATGAAATGTTTTTGTAAAAGAAGGTACATTGTTAAGAATGGGGGTGGGCATAATCTAATTCATTGAAAATAAAAATAGAATCAAAAAGTGGAAGGGCAAAGTCATCATTCTCTCTTTCCTTGAACTGTGACATTCATCTTCATAGTTCATAGACATCAGAACCAGTAGTTGTCCACCATTAGGTTGGGACTAATGTCAGCAGCAAAGTCCAACTCTATCCTGATTCCTAAGCCTAAAACCCAACTGCGCAATTGTTTTTATCCCCTCATAGGGATTTCTTAGCTTCTACTATTGTTCGAGTTAAATCCTGTTGGATTTGCTTCTCTGAAGAACCATGACTGACACACAAAGGTTCATTGACACCATTTTAGATCTAGGGCTTTTGCTTTCCCAGTCTGCATCATGCATGTCTGGGCACTAGTTATCTAATGGATCACATGATATATGAAACACATAAGTTAGTTCAAGATACAAGAAACTCATAAAGAACATCCCTCATAGTTTTTGAGGTTGGCAATTTAGCCATTTACCATAGGAAGAAAGTTTTTATTCTTAGTTTTTTGTTTGTCGCAATGCTGGGGATCTAGACCAAGGCTGTAAGCACATTAAGAAAGCATTCAACCTTTTGCCGCATCCCCAATGCAAGTTCTGAGTATTATTTAATTTTACAAACAAAATATCTTTCTGGATAATACTTAAAGATCTGCAACCTCAGCCTGCAGAGGATCTCTGATGGTTCAGATTAATGTTAGGCTTTTAGGATTTAAAAGGGAATTAATGAGACCCAGGCCCTGCCAGTTTGCAGATAAAGTCCCAGAGAGAAACGAAGCATTAATTAAAGTATCACACAGGCCATATAACTGACAAACGTGCTTAAAACATGTGTCATTTTAGACAGCAAGGTAAATGATTACAATATTTTATAACTGAACACCCACAGCCACAGGTCATATAGCTCACTGTGAGGACCAGGATTACATTAAGTAGACAAAAAGGGGTGGCATGAAGGATGACCACAAGTAGAGCAGCACCAATGGAGAATAATGAGCACGGGCAAAGCCATTTGGAAAAGGAAGAGGAAAACGTAAGAGAGAGGAGGAGGGAGGGAAAACACCCTTCATTCAATAGTGGGTGTTTCCATGATAGCTCATGGTAGCTAACAAGGGGTATAAAGCCCAGACTTCTCATTTTTATAACTAAAGAGAGCTCAGCAAAGAAAGATTTGAATGCCTGCCCTGATAAAGCTAGCACACTCCCTAGTAGGGATTAGAACTCTAAGCCCTGTGGGCTTCCCTTTGTGTCTTCACCAATTCTTCTTCCCTCCAACTGCCCTACCTTCTCTACACATGCCTCAGAAATTAGAGATAATTATCTCTATTGCCTGCAAACTTCCAACAGAAAAGAAGACTATTATTGAAGATGGCTGAGCAATCACTAGGCTAGGGTTCCCCCAAAGAGGAGGAACAGATTCCGTCATCTTTTAAACACAAAACATGTGGAGCACATAGGAGCCTAAATGAAGTGAACAAAATTAGAGATCTGGGAACTGTTAAAATTAAGGAAGGAAAATAAAAGTGTCATCACTTTCCAATATCAAGGGTTGTGGTCAGAATCATAAATGTCCCCTGAAGGATGACCTGCTATAGATTTGCTGAGTAGCTGATGAGACTTCAGGGTAAATACTGAGTCATGGAGGTCTGGCTTCTTCACTGGACTAGTCCTTTGATGGATTCATCAATTGATGGTGTTACTAGGAGAAGATGAAAACCAGAAGGTGGGGCATGTTTGGAGGACTGGTATTATGGCATGACTCGGTATTATCTGACCTTTTTGTCCTCTCCTCTTTCTCTGTCCCTTTCTCTCTACCATCTCTCTCTGTCACTCTGTCTCTCTATCTCATTCTCATTTTCTCTCTATCCTGAATGATAAACTTTGGGGTGTGGTTTTATCTTGTTTTCCTAATTTGGGGAGGATTTTGTTGAAGTTTGGGGTTTTGTTTTTTTTTTTGAGAAAGAATTTAAACTTCGGTGGGTAGGGAGTGAAGGGAGAATCTGGAAGGACTTAGGGAAGAGGAAGAGTATAATCAAAATAAATTTCATTTTAAAAGATTTTTGGAACCTAGGGCCTATGCTGAGACACTTTGCTCAGCCTTGGTGCAGGGAGGAGGGGACTGGACCTGCCTCAACTGAATCTACCAGGCTGGGCTGAATCCCCAGGGGAGACCTTGCCTTGGAGGAGGTGGGAATGGGAGGTGGATTGTAGAGGAAGCCTGGGAGGTGGGAGGAGGGAATCCCATGGCTGATATGTAAAATTAAATTAATTATAAAATAAAAATATTTATTAGAAAAAAAGATTTTTAATAATAATAAAAATCCCATCCTTCCTATTTCTCAGAAAAAAAATGTATCTGGTACTCAGGAAAGAGCACACTTTATTTTTGACTACTTGCAAATTCTTAAGAATTTTTACTAGAAGACGAATATTAAATGATCACAGCTCTTTAAGAATGCAAGAATATAAACATTATATTAGTAGCAGCTATTGCTTTATTTACAGTATCCTGAAGAACACATGTAATAGTGTGGATTAAGGCACAAATATTTTGAGCATGCAAAAATTTCGAAGTCAGGGGACTCATATCATAGTTCAAGAAACAGAAAGGACAATGAAAACAGAGCATGCCATAAGTCAACCAGGATATCAATGGGATAAAATCCCACGTCTATATCCAGCCTCTGTACATGTCCCAAGTGGCCACTCTCCTGATGTTAAGATACTTTTCTAGATGCTACAGCAGTTTGAAAAGGTTTCTGTTATTATCCAGACCCTAATAACCTCATATAACATTCTTGAATCAAACAAGCAAGATATTCCTGTCATTTTTCTCAACTTTCTCCTCCTAGCAATGACCCATCACCTTCAGAACTCTACAGAAGAAACCAAGAGCTTCCCTTATATAGCACCTTCTATTTCTGTCCTACAAAACTCAAGGGAAAATGCAACCGCCTTGTTAAAACTGGGGAGAACACACTAATAGAAGGACAAATAGGATCAACAACATAAATTTGAGATCACCATCAATATTTCTGTTACACAGAGAGAAAAAGAGAGATAACATAGAAAGTATTATTTAATTAAAAATCAAATTTAAAGATGCTATCGAGATAAATCACTCCTCTGTCAGCAAGAAGTCACTATAATCCTAGAAAAAAATCTTTTGAGATATTTGTGCAATGTTCATCAACTTGGAACTCTAGACCTACTATTGTAATTTGAGAAAAAAAGGCATCGTTACCATTTGCACAAAACTATGAACAAATACAAGTCAGGAATACAGAGAAGGGAAAACAGAAAACTTATGCAAATGGAATGTTGCAATGCCATGCAAAAAGGTCATTGAAGCCAATTAGAACTCCATTTTGAAGGTGTCAAAATATCAATTCAGTGTATACATTCCAACATGAAATGTAATAAAGTATAATTAAAGGTGGTAAGTGCTCGCTTCTGACCCTTGTGGTTTATCTTTCATGTGGAGGACAATTACAGCAGAGACAGACCCTGAAAGTTTTATAACTCATTCTGCCCGTCTCTCTCCATAGGTAAGATTATTCCAACCCTAGACCTGAGTCAACACTGAATTAAACATAATAATCAAAGCAACAGTAGTTCCTTGAATGTACTAAGAACCTCCCAAGGACCAGGCATTGAGCTACGTGTTCCCATATGGCTCTTCTTGTAACAACCTGAGAAACTGTTCTGTCAGTATTTCATGATCAATTTTACAAGCAAGGAAGCCAAACATCAAAAGGACTAAGTCACGCCATCAAAGTTACACTGCTCGTGGCATACAGGGATGAACATACGCATGGCTCTAATTTAATCTTCACTTACTCAGATCCCAGAGACCGCATCACTATATTCAAACTGAAGGGGTATATCATCTTTCTGTGGCATATGGTTCCCCTCAGAACTGTCTCAATATAAAAGTCCCATAGGATAATATCCTGCTACAGCTGAGGGAATGAAACTTGCCTGGAAATTGTTGCCTTCCAAATGAGATATGAGATATGCTATGCTCACTAGGTATGCACAGACTCATGAAACATCTGTCTGGATAACTCACATGTTAACAACCAAGTAGTTTGACTGTCTACCTAGAAATGAAGTTACTTAGCCATCTATGTCCCAATCTGTCAGGAAAACAAGAATGGACATTGGTGAAAGCCTAATGTGCTACTGTAGAAAAGGGATCATGAGTCAAAATGAGAATAATAATGAGAAATGTTGTAAGGAACAACTGTGGTTGTGTATTCAAAGCTCTTATCATAATGAGTTACATATCACTGTCAGTTAATATCATTACCTCCATCTCCATCATCATCATCAACACAAGCACCATCATAACTATCCACTAAGGAAGTGACACTGCTCTAAGAACTCTAATCATCAGAATTTTCAAAATCTGTTCAATAGAGAAAAGGATGACCTCAAGCTTTAACATACATAGCTACAAATATACACCAAGTCAAGAAAAAAATTGCTGTGCTTTGTCATCATTTGATAAAAGCTAAATGCAAATTATTCTGTCTGGGAAGCCAGTCTCCATTCTTATGAAGGTACTGCCTGTGAAAATATCATTACAGAATACTTTTCAAGTGAGAAGCAGGGTTCATGAAGTCTCTTATTCACATACAATGCATTGCCTTCCCCCTATTAAAGAGCTTTGGGCCATCTGGCACATCTAGCTACCAGCTGGTAAAAGCTAAGAAATACTGCGCAATTATAGGCAGTAACTAGGTCTTTCCATGTGAACAAGTTATAGGTTTTCTGTACTTACAAACATTTTAAATGCAGCTTCAACTTTGTGGCAGGCGATTGATGTCAATGGTGATAAATGATAAATGTCACATTCATGTCGCCACCCTTTTGTGGGGTGACTTGTTTCCATTACTAAAACCACTGATAGAGGGTACAATTGCATATTTTTGCCTCCATCTAAAACCAAATCCAGAATTATAATCTCAAAAGCAACTGTAACTGAATCAGCTTTGTGTTCATAACTTACAATGACATAAGCAGACGCATGGACACCACAAAGAGTTTCCTTTAATTCATAGTGTGTGGTGGTACAACATAAAGGATGCTATCTCTCCACAGTACAGTTAGTTCTGTCTAGCTAGTATGGTACATACTTCTAAATATTCATGGACATTTGGTAAGACATCACATATTCCATAGCTGAACTGTAGCATAATTCATCTTTGCCAGGAAAACCATTGAAAAGAAGAGTAGGGAATTGGGAGTACAAAACAATGTGAAAGAGTCCACTACCGAATATCACATTGACAGAAAAGATGAGCCCAGGACCATGGGAAAAACTTCCAAACCTAGGCCCAGTCTTAAATTTTAGAGGTTGTCAGAGACACTTGATCAAATTTCTTGTGAAATCTCTCCTGTTCTCTAGCTCAGTACACAGAGCCGTTGTTCCCTGCCTCAACTCTTCAAATATGAATTCTGGTACCACCTTCTCATTTTCTTGCTATCCTTGTGAAATTTCTCATGATGACTTGGCATCTTTCCATCTGTTATACATGTGATATCCCTTTAATTAATAGTGACCTTAAAGCCTCCATGGGTAGAACCATTCCTCTCAAACACAGAGTCAGTGATCTGATGCTTTAAAGTGGTCTAATCTGGAGTTCAATTCCCTTGGTTCCATTTCCTAACTACCAACTTGACTTTGGATATACTACTTGATCTAATTGCTCTCTGTTTCCTCATCTATAGATTTAGTACCATCATCATCATCATACACTTGTTCTAGAAAGGTGTTAGGAGAATGGGTTAACTGATGCAAAGAAAGCTTTACAATTAATTGTCTTATAGTCTATCTCATTTGATAGTTGCTAGTTTATATTACTATTATGGTGTTCATTTACTTTTTATGCTTTCTTTTCCAGTCACATTGGTTCTTTTGTCCTTAAGTCATTCATGCCAACTTGCCTATGATTTGAATAAGGATTGTATTTTACAATTAATATTTTTTTCTAAAAAATAAAACGCTCTTATGATTAACTCAAAACTCCACCATCACTTAGTTCCAGACATGGATATCTATTCTCATTTGCATATTTGTAAATTTGTAAAGATTATGTGTTTATACTTTATACTATTGGGAATTTAGTGTAAATACATCCAGATGCCCATATCTGTAGGTTGTACATCTGTAGTGGATTCAACCAAATGGGGATCAAATATATTGTTGTTGATGGCCATTTTATATACATATATGTGTGTGCGTTTGTGTGTGTGTGTGTGTGTGTGTGTGTTGTTCAATATCATAGCAACTAACTAAAATGACTTTCAAAACAATTTAAATAAAATTAATAATTCATTTCAGCAGTAACACTTCACCAGTAACATTTCAACAGTAATCAGTTTTAAATACCCAATGCTCCATGTGAGTAATGGCTACTATACTAAATGGCACAGGTGTTTGACATCTCCACAGTCACAGGAACTTCTCTCTGATGCTGTAGCTGTAGACAATAGCGGAATGTTTTATGAATTTTAAGGTACTTCTGTATGTGAAAATTTTTATTACCTTAGAAATATTTATGAAAATCCATCAACTTTTATCAAATTATTGTCCAAAATCAAAACAAAATTGTATCAAGATGTCACATAATTTTTTCTGGGGAAATAAAGAAATGTCTATTCACCCCCTACAAGAGAAAAAACTGAAATATCAAAGGAAAAAAGAGATTCTGTCCAAGTCCAGCTTGGTGATCCAGTGAATTTATTTTGTTTATTATATAAAGGAATATGGGGGGAGGGGCTCAAAGACAGCTACATAACCACTCCTGCCTTGTCAACTCATGAGCCACTGCACTATTGAAGATTCCCTCCCTTAGTTAGTTAATTGTTTGCCTTATATAATACAGGGAAAGGAAGAAGTCTCAAGAGACTATCAAAGGCATGTGAGCCGGTGCTCATTACCTGAAGGCACAGTCTCCTGGGGGTCTCCCACTGGTCATTAGGCAACTCCAAGTCTAGACAGCAATGTTTGCAACCCAGATATAACAACTGGGCTACACGGATAAACTGTTAGATAAAACTAGTGCAAAAGATCATTTTTATTTGAGTAGTAATGAAACTTCTTAATACTTGAAATAGGGACTTGGGGAAATAACCGGGAACTGAGTCATTTTGTGTTATGATTAGCTGCAGTTAGAGCCTTGCAAGGGCTTTCTGTTGCACTTTAGAACAAAGTTTGGGCTGCTTCGAATATCTTGACTGTCCCCTGTTACTACCATCTATTCCATACCAGATCCAGCCACACTGACCTGGGCTTTGTTCATGGACACTGTCAAGTCCTCATGTTCTCCCCAGAATACAGCACACACTATGCAGCATGACCCATACTGTGTGATCTGGTCTTCAGCTCTTGCCTTGAATTCATTTCCTTGGAGCTGTATCATGTGGAGCATCAATTTAAAATACCCTCTCCTTTTGTTCCCCTGTCTAATACTTTGATTTATAATTCCATATTTTGTTATTATCTTGCTTGTTATCTATATCTTGCATCTGACAGGAGATCTGATGAATGCTAAGACCACACTTTTATTTCTCACCACTGACCCAGGAATTATGTGATGACAGCTAGATATTTAATTCAACTACCAGTGAAGAAAAGAAACAAAATCTCAGATGCCTACGCAATTAAATGCACAGGGGAGAAAAACAGATGATTTTTTACTTTCAATTAAGTTTTTATTTTAAAGAATTTTAACTAACACATTTCTGTAATTGCCTTCATGAAAGGGGGCAGGAGAAGGAAGTGGGGAGAGGAGAGGGCATGTCTGAAAATATGAACAGGGATGTAAAAGCATGCACTCAACAGACCAGAAGGTTAATTTTCAAAATTACTGCATTAAGTTACCAAATATATAATTTGTTCAAATTTCTGAGGTTGGAGAGATACTTACATATTATTAGAGAGAAAATTACAAAGGAGTCATTTTTGACATGAAATATGAGATTTGGTCAAGTTAGGAGCCATAATAACTTGGATTTAATTTTAACTTAAAATGCTAGCACAATGCTGAGTTTGAAAGTGGTAGAATATTAAAATTGATACACTTGCTCTGTGAGTAATTTTTTTAAAACATCTCCAATGAAAAATTTTATTCTATTAATTTTGATTTATTAGGAACTCTTTAATAATAAACTAAGAATTGGTATCATTTTAGAATTTTATTTTCTATGTGTAGTACATGTCAAATGCCTGAAAAATTAAAAAACAACACAAGAAAACATTTGAAATAACATTAAATTGTAAAATGTGAATGCGTATATTATTATACCTTTGATTCCCTAGACAACCAGACCTCAGTATTAGAATATAACACATTGACATGTTAATTGTTACTGTCATGCACTGCATTCTAGGGTCTATGACGGCTGTACTAGTACATACTCATATCTTTTACTTCCATTACTAATGAAGCAATCCAGTGTAACAACTACCTAGGTCATATTTACAGTGTGTCAAATTGTAGAGTGGAGGATGCTACATCAGGTTTCACACAAACATCGGACCATGTTCAGGAGACTTGAACATCTGTGCATCAGCTATTGAGAGAGTACAGGTCATGGAACTAAAATTCCTGAGGATTCTGAGGGACAGATACATATGCTGACCCTTGTGGAGAAAACTGGTTTATCTACAGCCAGACAATCGTCTGTGGAAGTGGGACAATTGTATGTGCACAGATTTAGAGAAGCATTCGAGCTCTGTAGGATCATCATAATTATAAGTGGTTAATTTGGTTGATCAATATACACAGATCACCACTGGAGTGGCAAGGAATTCTGCTGTCTTTAACATTTTAACTCATAAAGTCAAGTTTTGACCTTAATCTAATGCAACTTTAGAAAGGGAATGGGCTTTCAAAGGTTATCATGATTTGTTTATTTTGCTGTGTTGATAATTTCACATTTGCATCATAATTGGATCCTCTAAGTTCACTGACATTTCAGTTGTCTTTAGTAATCATTAAAGGTTTTTCTCTTTAGTCTAAATTTGGGTCAGGCTCACAGGGCTGCTCATGTGCAAACAAGCCCATTAGAAAGAAGTTAATCTCTACATTATAGGGCTGTTATACATTGAGACAACTGAGTTGCAGAATCCTTGTCTCTGTGGCATTGTTATAAAGAGGACACCTGAATATCAGGCCATTCACCTTGGGGAAAACATGAAAATACATTCTGAAACTGTTCTATGTGACCGAAACTGATTTTGTTGACATGTGATGGTAGAGCTCTCTTAGTTTACATTTCCTAATAAAAATTTCCAATACATAATAACTTTAAACAACTAATGCTCTGATTTCTATATGGCATGGATGAAAACAACTAATATTGAAGTGGCTACATAGTCCAGGCAGGTAACTTGTTCTTTTGGTGATTTCTAATGTGTCTTGGTGCATGTATGACTCAGTATTTAAAGCAGACAGGGAAAACTTCTTTCAACTCTAATGCCCTACTTCATACAAAAGAGGGTCAACCTGCCAGAGGGGACACTGGGGCCTGAATGGTTATCTTGACCCATATTTACAAGGTCACTAAATTTTCCACAAAATAAGATGGAAAAATTGGGCATTTCAATTGGGAAAAAGATATCAGAACTATTCTTTTTAAAAAGAAATTAAATCTTAAAATCAAACAACAACAACAAAAAAATACCAGTACCCACTGTTTAAACTGAGAAACAATTTGTAGTTTCTTTTCTTTCTTTTTTTTTTTAACTTTAGATATCAGCTAGGATTTAATATTATATGATATCTTTAAATTATTTAGAGAAATTCTCACATGGGTAAACTTTTCAATATACAGTTAGATAGGTAGTTATATAAACGGAAATGCCCTTGTTTCTGTATTTCCTATGAATCATCTCAACTCCACCTTTCCCTGGAGCTAAATGGGCTTTCAATAAAGATGAGACAGATAAATGAATGATCAAACAGGTACTTGAAGCCTCATCAGTTAATCAACATCTGTCTGTATTTTGTAGCAAGTTCTTACTTAAAACATCCAAATGTATATTTAGACCCAAATCATTTAACATCTCATAAAATTATAGAACAAGTCAATTTTAGCTAACTGATGAAAACTAGTATTTCCTCTTGGGTGACAACATCTTTTTGCATCCACCTTTAATAATAGTTTTCCCAAGTGGAAGTGCCCTAGATACCCGCTAAACATAAAATGTAATTCAAGACAAGATGCTGCAGCTAATGTCTACAAAATAAAATACAGACTGCAATGGAGTTACCTCTAAATTACCATGTAAGCAAACTGTACATCAATTAAACAAAGCAAGCACCAACCACATCAGTATTATAGATGAATCCACCAAGCTTTCACCTAGGCACCAAACCATGTGATTTAGCAGCAGACACATGACATGCTGGAATTGGCTATACAAGACATACGTGGTAACAAATAATATTTTCAATTTTCATTATTCTTTCAGAACACTAAATGACAAAGTGTACTCTCGGGAACTGTTATTAGATGATAATAGAACTGTTTAATTAGTCTGTCTCCATAGATGGACCACTTCACAAGTCTTCCTAGGATTTCCTACTAGGGCTTTCATGAAGAGGCTTTCTTTCCTCTGAGACTGTATTAAGGACAAATCCTGAGTTGCAACCCAATAATCAAATGAGCAGATAGAGCCTCAGGATCTTAAGCCTGCTCTGCTCTTCATATTCCTCAGAGTATTATCAAGAAGCAAATGGAGCTCCCAAAAGCTTTTGGTTCCTAAATTCATCTCTTTTAGTTCCTAACTATATTCTCACCTAAGGGGACATACAGTTTTCATGTAATTGCAATGAAGGGGCTACAAAGTGCTAGCGATGGCCTGCTAAGCAGACTGTTTACTCATATTTAACGAGACAGATGGCAAATCTATAAGGGACTATATAAGAAAACTGCCAGTACAAAATAAGTTACTAGAAAAAAGTCAAACACTCCTTCATGCTAAAAGTCCTGGAGAGATCATGGATACAAGGGACAAACCTAAACATAATGGAAGCAATATACGGCAAGCCGAATGCCAACATCAAACTCAATGGAGAGAAACTCAGAGCAATTCCACTAAAATCAGGAACAAAACAAGGCTGTCCACTCTCTCCATACTTATCCAATATAGTACTTGCAGTTCTAGCTAGAGCAATAAGAAAACTAAATGAAATCAAGGGGATACAAATTGGAAGAAGTCAAAGCATCATTTTTTGCAGATAACGTGATAATATATACAAGTGACCCCAAAACTCTACTAGGGAACTTCTACTGCTGATAAATACCTTTAATTGAGAGGCTGGATACAAGATTAACTCCAAAAAAAACCAGTAGTCCTTCTATATACAAAGGATAAATGGGCTGAGATAGAAATCAAAGAATCAACACTCTTTACAATAGCCTCAAATAATATAAAATATTTTGTTGTTACTCTAAACAAGCAAGTAAAAGAACTGTGTGACAAGAATTGAAATTTTTGAAGAAATTGAAGAAGATATTTGAAAATGGAAAGATCTCCCATGCTCATGGATCAGTAGAATTAACATAGTAAAAATGGCCATCTTACCAAAAGCAATCTACAGATTCAATGCAATCCCCATTAAAATCCCAACACAATTCTTTACAGACTTTGAAAGAACAATACTCAGCTCATATGGAAAGTCAAAAATACAGGAAACTAAAACAATCCTGCACAGTGAAAAAACAAACAAACAAACAAAACAAAACAAAACTTCCAGAGGTATCACCATCCCTGATTCCAAGCTCAACTACAGAACTATAGTAATAAATATATTACTATACCGCAAGGTATTGCCATAAAAACAGACAGGTGGATCCATGGAATTGAATCAAAGTGTGGTGATATTTTCTTTTGTATTAAAATGTTATATTTTAATAAATAAAGTTGCCTAGGGGTCAGAGCTATTAACAAGCCATAGCCAGAGTCTGGCGAACAAGTAGTGATGCGGCAGTTAGGCAGTTGGGCTTACAACCAATGAGAAGGCAGAACAGAATTCTATAAAAGGACAAACCCCCTTTTGAGCAGAGGAGTCGTTGCTTCAG
>CABHPH010126763.1:12471-27867 GCA_902168325.1 Peromyscus nudipes
AGAGAGAGAGAGAGAGAGAGAAGAAGAAGAAGAAGAAGAAGAAGAAGAAGAAGAAGAAGAAGAAGAAGAAGAAGAAGAAGAAGAAGAAGAAGAAGCAGCACGGGGGTGGGGGGGACATGAGCTGAAAAGTGGCATCCTGGGGAGGAAGACTGAGCTAGCAAAGTGGCATGCACAGACCTGGAACACCAAAGCTTTGTTTCATCACAGCCAGTCGTCCTGAGCGGGCACAGCTATAACACAGGAGGTAGCTTTTGTCCACCGGCCCAGCCCAGGTTCAGATGCCATCTTTCAGAGCACACCTGGCCCGGAAGTCCCCCCTGTGCTCCAGTCCCTGGCCTCTTCCCTGACAGTGTGCAGCTTCCAGGTACATACCACCTGGTTCTAGGAAAGCAGGTCTCCAAGGGTACCCTGGAGGGAACTGCACTGACCCCATGAGCGAGGAGAACTAGCCTTGGTCCTGTCTGCCCGTTCCCCCTCCATGCAGCCTGTGCTCTCTGCCCTCTCCAGGGCAGGCCCTTCATCTGCAGCAGGGCTGGAATGGAGAGCACGAGGCCTGTCCAGCCTGCCCAGCTGCATGCCTTGAGTCAGGGGCAAAAGCGGGCCTCACAGGAGACTGGCTGCCCACCATCCACTCAGCCCCTTGTCTACTCCTTAATCTCGGGGCTCATCCCTAGATCAGAGAAACTCAATTAAGAATGTTGTCTCCACCTGTTCCCATGCTGAAACCCTAGCCCTCAAGGAGATGGCTGGTCATGGGGGGTGTGGCCTTTAGAAGATGGTTAGATTCTATTGTATGTGTGTCCTTATTTTTAAAAATTCCAGAGCTAGAGGCCACTCCAGCACCTGTGAGAAGGCAGACTCTCCCCAGACACCTGCCAGCACCTTGGTCTGAGACTGGCAACCTCAGGACTATGAGAGGAAATGACTATTTATGAGCTCTTCCAGTTCTGATGCAGTGTTAGAGCATGGCCACACATTTACCATGTCAGGGCTAGCAGAAGCCAGAGGCTCAGAACGGAGAGAGCCTTGCTCAAGGTAGCACAGCTCCTAGATACTGGGTGGGCCAAACCTGTGTAAATCTCACACTCACAGTGAGGCACTCCTGCCAAGCCAGGGAAGATCTGGTAGATGGCTAGTTCGATTTGGTCACTGATGGAGTCCATGTGCTCCTCCTCATCCCAGACCCAAGAGGCTTAGGAGGAGAGAAGGGAGGGGCTGTGCTGTGTCAATCTAAGACCCACGCCCAGGGGTGATGAGACCTTAGGAGAGAAGCAGCCCCTGCCCAGGTCATTTACCTCTGCTGGCTTAGGGGAAGCTTCAGGTGTGCCTCAGACTATGAGGTACCAGCTAGCTGTGCCAGATGTGTAAGCTTGGCTCTGGCCCAGGGCAAGCATATAACCTGCACCAGAGGGAGCCTTGTTAACAGCATCTGGGCAGCATCCTCATAGGCCACCCAGAGTGTCACTCTGTAAGTCAGCTCCACTCAGCCACAGTCCTCAGCCATCAGTCAAACATGGGGCCAGCGGCTGCTGCGACAGCATTGGCTGACCCAGAGTCCAACTCATTGGCTGAAGTAAGGAGACTTCCTGGCATTCTAGGTGGTCCTGGATACTACAGTGAGGGTTGACGTAAAAGCAGAGCCGAGGGACTAGGGAGAGGGATCAGCTGATACAGTACTTGCCGTGCAAACATGGAAACCTAAGTTCTGATCCTTCATACCCACGTCAAAAGCTTGGGCACTGTGGCATGCCTGTAATCTCAGCACTGGCACTGTGGGAGGCGGGCAGAGATAGGCAGATCGTTGGACCCTGCTGGCCAACCAAGCTGGCAGAATCCAGGAGCTCTAGGTTCAGTGAGAGACACTCTCTCACCTGTCTTTAAAAAAAAAAAAAAAAAGCGGAGAATGACTGTGGAAGACAGCCAACATTGACTTCAGCATTCACACGCACCGCCCCACTCCCTGCACACACACACACACACACACACACACACACACACACACACACACAGATATGCCCATGTACAGACATATATCCCACATGCATGTGCATGCACACACACACACATCCCCAATATTCACACACATATACATGCATACCAAAGTAATACTAATAAAACTGCCACCTCCCACAGACAGCAGCTCCCATATTTCTGAGGTCAGGTCCATGGGTTGTCACACACCTATTTCCACCAGGACTTGGCCTGTCAGTACATCTCTCAACACGCACTCTGCTCTGGAGGAGGCCCATGGCCTCCGTGGCAGAGCTCATGTGCATAGGCCAGGCTAACATTCCTTCCTCAGCCCTTCTCTGGTGCCGCAGGGTCTTTGCTGGGGGCTGTAGAATGCTCCATATCTTGATGCACCATAATTTACTAAGTGAATTCCCTCTTGCTGTACTTTTAGGTTACTTCTAAATTTAGACTTAATAAAGGCTGTAATGAACACACACCCTTGCATGGTTTGGTTTTTCTCAAGAGCGCTTCCCAAGAGTCAAGCTGAGGCA
This sequence comes from Peromyscus nudipes, assembly GCA_902168325.1. NCBI lineage: Eukaryota > Metazoa > Chordata > Mammalia > Rodentia > Cricetidae > Peromyscus > Peromyscus nudipes. The sequence goes on from CABHPH010126763.1 coordinate 14,976, forward strand.
GTCCCCACAGATGTCCTGCTGCACTCACCTCAAATCCTCCTGTCTCTCTCTACCCAAGGGCTCTCCGGCATCAAGAGACCTTGCCTTGTGCAGGGAAGGGCCAGAACTTCTGACACATGTGATAGTCCTCAACTGGGGGAGGGGGCAGTTGGCCGTCACCCACTCACAGGTTCTCAGGGTGTAAAGGTGAAGTATGTCTACACACAACCCAGCTGGCTGGAGCCCAGGTGCCACAGCAGAAACCCCCTCAGCAAATCCCACCGCCATCCCAGGGATAGCTGTGGTGGTATTGTGTTCCCCAAAATATTGTGTATGCTAATAAACTTATCTGGGGTCAGAGAACAGGACAGCCACAATATGAAACAGAGGTTAGGCAGTGGTAGCATACGCCTTTAATCCTAGCATTCCAGAGGCAGAAATTCTTGTGTTCAAGGATACACCCAAGCATGGTGACCCACGCCTTTAATCCCAGAAAGTCAGCCTTTAATCCCAGAAAGTCAGCCTTTAATCCCAGGGAGTGGTGGTAGAAAGCAGAAAGGTATATAAGGCGTGAGGACCAGAAACTAGAGGCATTTGGCTTGAGCAGGCCTTTGGCCTGGAGAGGCCTTTGGCCTGGAGAAGCATGTGGCTGGTTAAGCATTCAGGCTTCTAGCAGCAGTTCAGCTGAGACCCATTCTGGATGAGGGCTCGGGGCATCCAGTCTGAGGAAACAAGACCAGCTGAGGATTCAGCGAGGTGAGATAGCTGTGGCTTATTCTGTCTCTCTGACCATCCAGTGTTCACCCCAATACTTGGCTCCGGGTTTGATTTTATAAATAAGAACTTTTAAGACTCATGCTACAGATAGCTCCCTCCCTGTCTGCTCCTGAGAGTTTGGTATCCCCTCCTGAGTGAACTACCTTCATCCATGCCCTTGGCTCAGGGTCTTCTTTGGGAGAGCGGGCTCAAGCCAAGAGCTATGGATTTCTTTCTTTCTTTCCATTTTTTTGAGATAGAGTCTCACTATGTAGCTGAGGTTGGCCTTGAACTCATGGCAATCCCTTTACCTCAGCCTCTTGAATGCTGGGATTTTAGGCATAAAAGCCACCATGCCTGTCTGGACGGACAGACGGGGACACACACACACACACACACACACACACACACACTCACACACATTTTAAGACTCAAGACTTCACCGTTCTATTAGACCCGTTTCTTTCTGGAGCCCCTTTAGTGTTGGCAGTAGAGAGAATACAGGCTCTGGGGATGGAAATCAACCCCTGTTGGAGGCTCTGGCCTCCAACAAGTCACTTCACCTGAAGGCACCTCAATGTCTCCATCTGAAAAGGGGACAAGAAGGCCATGCACAGTCCAAGGCCTGAAAGAGAGCTGCAAGCCAACCTGGCCTGTGCACCCGACTCTGCTTCTCCTCCAAGACTGACTGACTGACAACAGCCACAGCCAACAAGGGTCTTCCAACCACTGTCTTCTGCACGAGACTGTGCAGAGGGCCACACCTCCACAACATCGTTCTATCCCCTGGACTCTGACATAAGCTAGAGGAGGATTATGCCAGATGTACAGGTGAGGGAATTGTGATGCTGCCAGGTGGGGCTTCCCCAGCCTCATGGCTAGTGTGAGGCTGGGCCTCCATCTACAGTGCTGAGCCTAGATCCTACCCTGCATTTCTGATGCTCAGTGTCTACGGCCTGCCTGTCACCCAGACCCTCCTGAGAAGAAAGAGGATTCCTTACATCTGACTCAGACCCTGGGGCCAGGAAGCCACATCCCTTGGGGTGGTTGGGAGGGAGAAAGTGAGGCCAGGGACATTCCCACACAGTTTTGAGATCCCCACCAGCTGGGAGCTGGTTTTATACTCATCTTGGGGGAGGGCAGCTCCCTGACCCTGGCCTGAATCTGAGGCTCTGAGAGAGTGAGAGTCGGGGATAGGGAGGGAAGGAAGCCACAGGGAGCAGATACCCAGGCTGCTGCAAGCCCCAAAGCCACTTTTCCTGGGACAGGAGGCAAGGTGCCCTAAAGATGACCTCTCCAAGTTCAAGTACTGCTCAGCTGAAGTTCACACTCGCATCTTGTTTTCCAGTAGCCACAGTCTGAAAATAAGAAAAAGATGAACTTAATTAATTTAAATTTATTTTATTTAGCTTAATACATAAAGACATCATTCCAGCGTGTGGTCAGTGTTAAAAGTGACACACGACAAATTCCATTCTTCTTCTGCATCGTGTGGTCATCCCATGTGCATCTTATAATTTCAGGACTTCCCCTTCAGACTGACTATTTTTCAAACACACACCAGCCACTCATGGTCCCTGCACTGGATGACAGGATTATGACAACCCAGGTCGATCTGAGGATTCTGGCTTCCCGGGAAGACAGATACGGGATCTATGGAACTCTGTGCCAGGAGTTTCCTGGGCTGGACACCCAGAGGCAGCAGGTCTCCCAACAAGCCTGTGAGGCAACTATTATCTTATTTGGGAAGAAGGCAAGTGAGTCAGCTCTGAGAAGACAAGAAACTCTCACAAAGTCACGCAACAAGATGGGAGTTTGTTACAGGGCTCCCAGCTCGGAGATGGAGCCCATTCCACCCGGCATAGCTGAATTTACTGACCTCACAGATGCCCAGGCTTGCCAAGCCAGGCACGGCACACACAGGGAGGGGCCTTCGTCCACCTATCCTTCACAGAGAAGTGGGAGACTGAGAAGTGGTGGACTCAGAGGGCTCGGAGGCAATTCTCCCCTTCACCTTCCCCATCAAAGGCTGCTGCAGGTGTTGTCTGTCAGGTGCCACGCCCACCCCAGTGTCAGGTGCCGCCCACCCTGTCCTGGCAGCTGCCCGGATGGGGCTTTTCTTACCTTTGCTAGACAAGAGGGTAATAACAGTGAGACTAGAGAGCGTTCCGTTTAGATTCTCCTCCGTTCCCACAAAGACTCCAGTGTCCCAAAGCCACCACACTGACTCTGGCAGACCCACCCCTCTGTAGCTCAGCTGGTAGAATGGAAGGGCTACATGGCCGTGTGACTTCCTGAGAGGCTGAGGTGTCAGCCAGAACCTGCCCCTGAGGCACATGGGAGTCTCCATGTTGTGTTTATCTTCCCAGGGCCAAAGACACTCTCCTGTGGGGCCCACTTCATTCATTTGGCCATCCCACCCCCATCCCAGCCCTTCACCTGTGGTCCTGCTCCATCTATCCATGGAGTCAGCCAAGAAAACTCAAGAGGCTGGCCTGCAGGCCTTTATGTCCATGATTCAGACGGGGCACTAGTGTCCAGGAGGGGATGGGACTTGGTACTCAGGTCACTGTCTGGGCGTTGGTCCTGGAAATGTCTAGCTTTTTCTTTGCTCTCAGGGACAAGTCAGGGCAAGGCCCCTGGAGGACCACAGTACTTGTTGGGCACAGAAGAGGTGGATTCACAAAGCTCATGGCCCAGCCATGTCCCCGGAGCTGGAGTCATAAGTGGCAACGGCAGGGTCCACATGATTGTTTAGAAATGGTGCCTGGGCATCTTCCACATCTGAGAGGGAATGAGCTGGTACAGGGAAGATGGAGTGGAAGCATGGGTGGGAGAGGGGAGGACTAGCGAACATTTGGCTTTTTCTGGGGCTCCTGGTTTGAGTGACTGTGGGGCAGGATGGGGGTGCCATTTGCTGGAGTCTGAGCAGGGCTGGTAGAGTACCAGGAAAGGCAATGTGGCCAGGCAGGGTGAACCCAGGTTGAGAACTGTGTAAGGTGTGTGCCACCACTACCTGGCTAAGACTTATTACTTTTTCATCTATGCGAATGTGTATAATCCTTGGTGAGTTTTATATGTACCATGTGCATGCAGGAGCCCCAGGAGGCCAGAAAAGGGTGTCAGATCCCCCAGAACTGGAGTTCATGGTGGTTGTGAGCTGCAGTGTGGGTGCTGGGAACTGAACCCCAGCTGTCTACAAGAACAGTAAGTTCTCTTCACTGCTGAGCTGTCTCTGCAGGCCCAGCCCTGTGATCCTAAGGCACATGTGAAAGAGGTGGAAGAATAAGGTGCCAGATGGAGGGAGGACAGGACAGGTAGGCAGAAGGAAGCAGGGCTAGGAGTCAAGCAAGTGTGATGGTAGCCCCGTCACCTGCACCGGGAGCCAACTCCCAACCAGTCACCTATCAGCCATGTGATCTTAGGCAAGTGACCTCACTTTCCACATCTGTAAAACGGGAATTGTAGTCTAATACCAGGGTCATCCATGGGCCTGTGCATATTTTTGTATGTGGGGTGTAGTGGGGTGACCGGTGAGAACATCGGGGCTGGACAGCAAGGCATCATCCTTCAGCTTCATCCATCATCCTCGAGATGAGTCCATCTGCTGCCCGTCTCCTTCAGCCCTGCTGGGGCTAAACACAATACACTCCTGCCCCAGACTAGCCCACTCGGAGCCTTGCACCTGCCTTCTGTCCCCTAGAGAGAGGACCTGGAGGGAGGGGCCTGGCCCCCAGGGTTTGCACAGACTCCAGCTGTAGGCCCTTTCCGAGAAGCACCGCCAGGCAAAGATAAGCATCTCAGGGGTTCTCAAGAAGTCCCTCACACAGCCGAGCCGCTGAGGCACGCTTTGTTCCAACAGGTGCTAGGAAGTGCGTGGCTGAGGGACAGACAGACTCCCAGTGCAGCACGTCCCACAGTGGTCCTCACACACCGTCATGAGGTGTTCACTGTCAACCCATCGCTTCCTTAAGGACTAAGCTCAGCTCTTCCCCATAGGCCTCACTGCACCTCACAGGCCAGTTCCTCTCCCTCACTCATTTCACAGAAGGAGAGAAAGCTTGTTGTGGCATGCCTTCACCACAGCCACCACCAACACACACACACACACACACACACACTTTCTCCAGGGCTGAGGACAACAGGACGTCATCTCATCCTTGTTTTTACACCTATGCCTGGCTCTGATCTCCCACAGACTGGGAAACCATGGCAGGTAGGCACCAAGTCCCATGCATCTCTGTGACCCTCTACCCAGCCCAGGACAAAGCCTGGCACAGACAATGGTTAATTAAACATATGAGTGAGTGAGTGAGTGAGTGAGCATATGACTGAAAGAATGCCTGAGTGTGTGAAAGCAAACCAGAATCCCAGCCCTCAAGAGACATACACCGGCAGATAAGTACACAATAGCACCTACAGGGCAGCAGCTCCCAGAGGCTCCAGGATCCCTCATCCATCCACACCCAACCTCTCTGCCCAGGTGAGTTCAGGAGGCCAGTCAGTGATAGAGACCACCTTAGGGCACTGTGAAGAAAGTCCCCTTTGGATACTTTCTATACCAGAAAGAAGTGGCACAGGAGAAACAGGGAAGGGGCTGGCCAAAGCCACACAGCACTTAGTGTGACGTGGCAGCCTGGTGCTCAAGTCTCTTACTCTCTGGCCACCAGGGACCTGCCTTCACGTCCAGCTTGTTCTGGCTTCTGAGGGAAGGAAGCAGAGGGTTCTGGGAACAGTAACCAGGGAGGATGGTTGGGGAGCTGGGATACAGGGTGTTGATCTGGAGAAAACACCAGAGGGTCTATGTATGTCTTCCTTCCTTTATTCATTCATTCAAAATTCATTTATTGGACAACCTCTGAGAAGTCTTCCCAGGTCACACCTGGGGCAGGGCACCAGGGGTGCAGTGCTGAACCTGACCTGCCTGCACCTGCCTTGGAGAAGCGCCCAGAAATAGAGGGCAGAACTGTTGCCAGGTCGTTTTGCTGTGAGTGGAACCTGAGGTGGGGCTGGGTGGGCAGAGCAAAGAGTCTGGGGGCAGTTGCGGAGACATGCCTTATTGATTATGACAGGGCTGCTGGGCACCTAGAACCAACACCAAGAGCTGTGGGCTCCAGGAACACAGTGAGGAGCAGAGACAAGGCAATGCCAGGGTTCATTTAGAGACCTGGGGATAGAGCTTGGTTCACAGAGTGCCTGCCTAGTGTGCATGAAGCATAGGCTCCAGACTCAGCAACCCAAGAACTACGTGTGGTATCACACAACTGTAGTGCTTGCCCTCAGAAGGCAGAGGAAGTTCAGAGTCACCCTTGGCTACACAGTCTGAGGTGGGCCTAGGCTACTTAAGACCCTGTTTCTAATCAATCAGTCAATCCAACATAATATAATTTAATGAAAAGAAAGTCCATCTAGGACCTAAGGGGCCTGAAGTGCTGGTCAGACACCCAGGAGACTCCAGGCCAGGGACAGAGCCTGGAAGGTGTCAGGGTAGAAAGTGGGGATGTCTCAGGGCCACTGTGACTGCTGGGGATTGGGGATAGGACAGATAGAACAGTAAGGGCTGACAACCCTGATGGAGAGGAAGTTCCTCCCTAGGGGAGCCCAGGCCACTTCCGCCCCCCACTTGGAGCTGGGCAGTGGATAACAGCTGGCCTCAGGCCTTGAAGCCATGGGGCCTTCCTGCTCAGTCACACAGCACACGAAGGAAATAACTTTATTGGTTAGTGGGTGAAAAACAGGAAATGTACACTGTGACTCGGGCACCAGCCGGGTTTCACTCACATCTAGTTTCTAGGAAACAGACATGTGCCTCAGACAAGGTTGGTTTTTCTCAGCCAGATCTTTCTGGAAACATCAGGCTTTTCTCGGGGGAAAAAAACATGTCCTGTAGGTCCACCAGACAGTGGGGTGATAATGTAGGTCCTCCAGACAGTGGGGTGACAATGTAGGTCCTCTGGACAGTGGGGTGACAATGACACACACTCCGCACCCCAACAGAGGACTTATACTCCCTCCAAGCACAGGCAGACCTCTGTGGGGCACAGGGTTAACAATGGCTCTTTGCCTGAGCCCCTGTTATGTGCTGTATGGTAGAAACAAATTGGATCCATCACTCACCACAATAACGAGAGTAAGACTGTCAAAGTTCCCCCTCCCCCCGAAAAAAATCAACTTGAAGATCTTAGGACAGTTCAAAGAATAAAACTAAGTGCTCTAGATAGACACTAACAGGAAGATTATTATTAGGTAAACAGGTGGAAACATTGCTACAATGTCTATATAAAGTGACCCCGTTAGGGATTCCGTCAACCATGAAGAAATAAAACTGTTGAATTCCTATCAGACAGTGGCAAGAAGGTTTGATGGACCAAATGACAAAATGTCACCTGTGAGATTTTAACGACTGCAGAAAGAAATGGCCAAATGTGTGGACACTGGACCAGACTGCAGTGCCTGGAAAACGCAGCCAGACTGAAAGACTTGAAAGTAGTTATTGTTATTTTAGTGTGTGTGTGTGTGTGTGTGTGTGTGTGTGTGTGTGTGTGTGTGCACCAGAGTGTGGATGCCCACAGAATCCAGAAGATGGTATTGGATTTCCTGGAGTCTGATCCTAACTCAAGTTAAAAGCATGAACAGTAAGCACATGCTTTTAACACTGAGCAGCATCACCAGCCCTAGGTAGCCAAATTTACCTAAAACACACACAGGCCTCCTCAGCACACCAATAACGAACTAAGCTGTGCAGCAAACCTAAGAGACCCCACAGACCCAGTGTCAAGTGAATCATGCTCTCTGTCAAAAGAATTCAAGAGTAGGAAAATCTAAAAATGAATTGTTTTTATATTAGGAGAGTAAGGGGCAAAATTATGAATTATGTTAAAAATTGATTTTAAATTAATATCTGTCTATGATTAGTTAAAATTCCCAGCAAGTAAGTAACATTAGAAACTTAAAATTTGATATCTAGCATCCCCACCCCCCATAAAAACCCTGTAGCAAACATTTACAATTCTGAGAGTCGTTTGTATTTGTTTCTTTGATTTGTTTCTTTATTGTATATAGCTCAGGCAGGCCTTGAACATGAGATCCTCCTGCTTTAGTCCTCCGGATGACGGGATTGCAGGTGTGAATCACAGTGTCTGGTTAGTAGTATTGCTTTCAAAAACAGGAATAAGAGCTGTCAAGATACCACAGGGGCCAGAGGTGCTTGATTCCCAGGACCCACAAGGTAGAGGAGAGAACCAGTTCCTGATGTAGTTCTCTGCCGTCCACATGCACGGTGGCAGGCACATCCGCACACAGACACATGGATAGACGGATGGATGGATGGATGGATGGATGGATGGATGGATGGATGGATGGGTGGATAGATGGATGGATGGGTGGATAGATGGTCAGACGGATGGACGGGTGGATGGATGGATGGATGGATGGATGGATGGATGGATGGATGGATGGACGGACAGATGGATGGACGGACGGACAGACGGATGGGTGGATGGATGGATGGATGTATGGATAGATGGGTGGATGGATGGATGGGTGGATGGAGGGACGGACGGACAGATGGATGGATGGATGTATGGATAGATGGGTGGATGGATGGATGGGTGGATGGAGGGACGGACGGACAGATGGATGGATGGATGTAATTCAATTGAGTAATGAGAGAAGTGAGTACGACTGGGATTACCATTTCTATTCAACATCATAAATCAGAAGCTCCAGGGAATTATTAAGGAGAGAAAAAAATTGTAAAGATTGAAAACCAAAAGAAAGCTAGCAGTCATTTTCCAGACTGTATGTTTTTCTACATAGGAAAACAAAATGATTTTAAGTCAGACTTAATAAGAGTTTAACAATCTGCCCAGTGTAAAATCAACATACAAAAGTCAATTTGTTCCTTTACAATACAGTTTTTACTAAAAAGGATATTTTAAGAAGGATATATGATTCCCCTGTCAATAAAAGTATGTATCTTGGAATAAATCCTATAAAAATTCTAAGACCCTGATCAAAACTTCACTGGCAACTCTGAAGTTATCCTAAATAAACTGTGACATATACCATGTTCATGAATAGCTTGCCTTGTGCTACGAAGACTTCCTTTCTCCCTGTAGAGAAACACGGAGTCTACGCAATCCTCATGAGATTGCCAGAGGATCTTGTATTGGGAGAAAAACTGACTGTGGGTTTGTTCCTTCAGGATCTGTATAGAAGAGCAAACATCCAAAGCAGGTTTCCCTAGCCAAGGACCAGGCAATCTGAATATCAACAGGAATGATGGCAAACAGATTGGCATGAAGATAGAGTGTCACAGTGCTGAAGAGAAACCCTTCACCGGTCACCTTTGGAGAAGGCCAGAAACTACCCCATGACTATCTCAAAACTGATGAGTCAAGGGAAAGACACATTCATCCTGACTTGCTATTTAAAGTAAACCTCAAGGAAATGAACTCGTAGTTGTGGAAAGGAAGTTGTTGTTTTCTTTAATAAAGGAACTGTAGCTAATAAATAAAGAACAATATAATCCGAAATCAGCGTCTTTGCATTTCCTTAGAGAATGCCTGATTACAGGATGGGGACAGAAAAAGGACAAAACTAGCTTGGAACAGCTTGTAATGCCCAGAGTAAGGACATTCTCAGAGAGTGATGGGGATTTCTTCAAGGGACGCAGAAGCCAGTTTGAAGCCCCCACCCCCACACCAGGCCAAAGTGGGGAGGCTCAGTGCATCCCAACAATAACAGCAAGAGATGACAACCCACTGAGTAAGGCAGAAAGAGTCCATCCTCGAAAACCCAAGGAACGCTCTGCAAACCTGATGAGAAAAAGCTGTTGCTGCCAGACTGAAGTTTTCTGCCTTCTGACATCCCTCCAATCTTATCAACTGTTATATAAAAGGCAGCCAAGGACATTTGATATATTAGATATGTGATTCTATTAGAAAACCACTATTTATCTATCTAGGGTGTTGAAGAGCCTGTATCTTTTGGAAAGACTTGGTGAAGTAGTAATTTGTGAAATGAGACGAGATGGTTAATATCATTTGTCTCCAAATATTTCAGGGCTGGGAGTCTAGCCCTGAGCATGAGAGTCAACGTAATTGCTGACAGTATACCCTGGTTTGTTACGCCATTCATCCCAGTGTGTCTCCAAAGCACACAGAGACCTCCTCGGCGCACTCGTAATGAACTAAGCCGTAAAGCAAATCTGAACAAACTCCAGTGACGCAGTGTCATGTCAACCATGCTCTCCGACAAAAGAATTCGACAGCAGGAAAGTCTGAAAATGAATTGTTTTCATTAGCAGATTAAGGGGCTAGCACAGCAGAGCTAACATAGTAAGGACGTGGGAAACATGCTCGTTTCACTCTTTGCTGTACCTTAACTGCGCATGTTCAGCTGCTTCCTTCAGTGCGTGATGGCCTGCGCCTGTGTCTGCGTGGTCAGTGCGACACAATGCCAGTGGGTGGACGAATAAGCACAACCTTTTGGGGGGCATCGGAAACAAGATTTATTTTTAAAATGGGCCATTAGAAATTCTACCAAAGTATCTCATCAGGAATTGGTTGAGTGTGAGCGAGGATCTATCTAAGGTGTGCATCTTTGCAAATATCATTTTAAAAACTAAGCCGTTCTCTTTTTCTACCACGCAAATAGTGTTCTGTTTGTGATGTAGCCCAGGCTGGCCTTGAACTTGCTATGATCTTGAACTCCAGATCCTCTTGCCTCTACCTCCTGAGTGCTAGGATCATAAGTATGCACAACTTAAGATGGATTCATAAGTGAAAAAGTTAAAATAGTATGTGAAGCAAGACAACATCATAATTACTTATAAATACATTGTGTATATATTGCTATCTACACTGAATGAGAGCTTCTCACAGAATATATGCCAAACTATGGATCTTCTCTTTGTTACGGTTTACAAATTTCAAAGTAAATCATTCAAATTAACAGTGATGTTTTAATATTGAGAGACCTTTTATGTAAGGAAACCGTTAAGAAATTGTAAGAAACTGGGATGTAGCTCAGTGGTAGAGCACTTGCCTGGTGTGTGGGAGGCCCTGGGTGTGATCCTCAGAATGAAGGAAAGAAGTGGGGGAGAAAATGACTCTGTGTGTGTGTGTGTGTGTGTGTGTGTGTGTGTGTGTGTGTGTGCATCCATATAGGTCATATATGTGACATCCCAGAACAGCAGGATGAAGACAGGAGGGCTATGTTCTGCCAGCTTTTAAGATGTAACCTGGTAAAGTGACTGATGCTCCAGCAACATGCTCCAGTGCAAGGAAGCCATACGCTTGTGCTCATCTTGGGATAAGGCAGGAGTACGGAAAACTCCAGGCCAGCCTGGGCCTACAGAGACACCTTACCCCAGCAAACAAATAGACCCAAACCTACACAAAAATCAATTCCAGATGAATAAAAGATACTTGCAAAAAGTAGTATTAGAATTTTTTTAACAAAAATGATGGGTGCCTTTCTTTTAGTGCTGTGATTAAAAACAACAACAACAACATTATTTTCAAAAACAAAAACAGAAGTTCGCGCAGCATGCACACATTCCAGGAAGTGCCCTGAACTCACTTGGGGGCAGAGCAGACGGACTGAGCTGAGAGTCTCCCAGCTCAGCCTGCTTCCAGAGAGGCTGGGGGCAGCAGGAGGCACCCCACCCTGTGGGTTCCCTAGTGTTGTAGTAACAAAGTTCCACATACTGGGATGCTCAAAGCAACAAAATATATGCTCTCTCTACTTTATTCTCTGTGATTTTGAGATAGGATCTCACTGTAACAGCCCAGGCTGTCCTTGAACTTACAGAGAGATCCATCCACCTCAGCCTCCTTGAGTGAGTCCTGGGATCCCAGGTCTGTGCTGCCTGCCACATACTCACGCACTAGGCTTCCCTCTCATACAAGAGTACTAGTCGCTGGGCCCGAGGTGGGTGGGGTGGGGTCGGATGAGGGGTAGGGATGATTCAGTTGGCCAAGTGTTTATCTTGACTTCAAGGATCTGAGTTGGTAAAGCTCTTGCCTTAAAACATAAGGATCCAAATTCAATTCTAGAACCTACATAGAAGTGCCAAGGCCACAGTGGACTGTGTTCATAATCCCCAAGCAGGGGAGGCAGAGACAGGCAGATGCCTGGAAGTCATTCACCAACTAGTCTAGGCTCCTTAATGAGCTCTAGGCCAGTGAGAGCCACTGTCTCCAAAAAACAAGATAGATGGGGTCAGAGGAGGAGCAACTGACTCTGGCCTCCACACACACATATACATATGTGTACAAAAATAACACTAGTCATCTTGGGCTAGGGCCCTCCCTCATGACCTTAACTTGCTTACCTCTGCAAAGACCTTGTTTCCAGGTAAGATCACATTCGTGAGTACCAGAGTGCACAAGACTCAAATATGTCTTTTGGGGAGACCCAGTTCAACCTATACCTCTAGCTTCGTCTTTATCTTATCAACACTGAGTTGCTGTACACAAGTAGCCCTGGGCTCATTTAATCTACCTATCAGTCTCCAAGTGGGCATTGGGAAGCCAGTATGACCTTTGAGCTAAGAATGGAAAATTGGTCCTGATGGCAAAACCCTGAACAGATCATGTCCAGATACCTCAACAGCTTAGTTTGAGGGCCAAGGGGATGACAATCTGTGAAAGTGGCTGGTGTGTGCCCAGCTTTCTGTGAAGAAGACACCTCTCACTTCCCAGGGTTCTAGGAGTTTCTTGGGGATAGAGGAAGCCCAGCAGGTCTCCCTGTGGCTGGGAAGCCCCTCCAAGGCAGAACTGTGTTGTATTTTTCCTGACTCCCCCCATGCCTGGTCCTTTCCATTGTCCCATCAGCGTCATGATGTCTGAAGAATATGACCCTGAGGGAAAGGGCAGCCTGACCCCAAGAACAAGTCAATGGCCTCTGGGAAACCGGCATGAGTTTCCATACTCACGTCAGGAAGCAAAGTCTTGACCCCTAGAAAGGAACTAACGATAAAACCTGGGCCTCTCAGTAGGCGGTCAGCCATGCCCCGGTCCCTCTTCCCCCTCTCTAGAGTCTGGCCCCATTGAGATGTAGGGATGTTTATTTGTGTGTGTGCGTGCATGCAGTGAAAACAGAACGGGATGAAATATGTCCTTGCATCTGGAAAGCTATTTTGAGCCGG
>CABHPH010126764.1:0-26770 GCA_902168325.1 Peromyscus nudipes
AGGTCCCTGTCTCACAGAAAGACATGTTTCTTTGTTGTGTTTGTGATGGGGTCTCATGTAGCCTAGGATGGCCTCGAACTCCTGACTCTCCTCTCTCTACTACCCGAATTCTGGTATTCTATTCATGTACCTTGTCTAGCTGGCCTGGTACTCACTATGTAGCTCAGGCTGACCTTCAACTTGAGGCAGTACTCAGCCTCCTGAGTCCCGGACCACCATGCCAAGCAACACATTTCTTTAGAATTAGTTCTAAGTAATAGTGCTGTGGGATGGTCTGTATGTCAAATTGCTCTGATTGGTCAATAAATAAAACACTGATTGGCCAGTGGCTAGGCAGGAAGTATAGGCGGGACGAACAGAGAGAATTAAAAGAACAGAAAGGCGGAGGGAGTCACTGCCAGCCGCCGCCATGACAAACAGCATGTGAAGATGCTGGTAAGCCACGAGTCATGTGGCAAGGTATAGATTTATAGAAATGGATTAATTTAAGATATAAGAACAATTAGCAAGAAGCCTGCCACGGCCATACAGTTTGTAAGCAATATAAGTCTCTGTGTTTACTTGGTTGGGTCTGAGCGGCTGTGGGACTGGCAGGTGACAGAGATTTGTCCTGATTGTGGGCCAGGCAGAAAAACTCTAGCTACATAGTAGTATAGCTAGCTGCCTTCTTTAAATTCTTACTGGGTTTTTTTTTTTTGTTCCCTTATTATAATAAACTTCATTATTTTATATCCAGGAGATGATCCAATTTGTGCTGGCATTATAAATTACTTGTTTTCAAATCATGTTTCATAAGTGGGAAAGCGACAGGTGACTGTTTTGTTTTTGTTTTCTGGTTTTTCAAAACAGGGTTTCTCTGTGTAGCCCTGGCTGTCCTGGAACTCGCTTTGTAGACCAGGCTAGCCTCAAACTCAGTGAGATTTGCCTGCCTCTGTCCCCAAGTGCTGGGATTGAAGGCATGCGCCACCACCGTACAGCTGACAGGTAACTGTTTACGAAAGGTACGTGCCAAGAAGTGCCGCCATTCCTATGGGGCTGCCATCTGCAGAGCTGCCGAGTGAGAGATCTGGAGAGTCCAGCTGCTCCTTAATCTTCTAACATAAGAATGTCAGATTTCAGGGTTCATTTTCAAGATCACCAAGGTTGTATGTAAAAACAAAGATTCACTGACTTCTACCTGGAAATCGAGCGTGTGTGTGTGTGTGTGTGTGTGTGTGTGTGTGTGTGTGTTTTGCAGGTTCACACACGTGTGCATGAATGCAGAGTCCAGAGGACAACTCTGGGTTTCATCTAGAAGTCTCTTAAAGAGAAACGTAACTATGAAGAATTTCACCCCCACCCCCCAAAACTAAATCCAAATTGAATATTTACTTCCAATCTAAGAATACTAGAGACAAGTTGAAGAGCTACACCATGGGAATGACGTCAAAAGCCAAAGTGTAAAAATCGTCCAGGGCAAATAACGTGGTCCCCAACAAATAAATGACAAGATAAGGGTTAAAAAGCAGGAGAGGGGCTGGAGAGATGGCTCAGAGGTTAAGAGCACTGACTGCTCTTCCAGAGGTCCTGAGTTCAATTCCCAGCAACCACATGGTGGCTCACAACCATCTGTAATGAGATCTGGCGCCCTCTTCTGGCCTGCAGTCATATATGCTGTATACATGATAAATAAATAAATCTTTAAAAAAAAAAAAAAAAGCAGGAGAGGTAGGCATAGTGCCAGCCCTCCCGGGAGCTGTGGTGAAGAGATCAAAAGCGTGAGTCGGGATGAACTACATACTACAACAGCAATGGGTGTGGGGAAGAAAAGGAAGGAAAAAGCAAGGGGAGAGGAGAGCAAAGAGAAGAGGAAAGGAGAGAGGGGGGCCGAGTTTGAGTCTCAATACTGAAGAACAGGGGAAAGATTTGTAGAGAACAGTCCTGGTACTCGGAGGCTGGAGAGCTGACGTAGCCGTTTAGTGTGCACTGCTCTTACAGAGGATCCAAATTCAATTCCCAGCAACTACATCTGGTACCTACAACCGCTTGCAACTCCAGCTACAGGGGATCCAGTGCCTCTGCCCTCTGTAGTATTGCACCTATGTGTAGATGCCCACATGCACACAATTTTTTTTTTTTTTTGGTTTTTTTCGAGACAGGGTTTCTCTGTGTAGCTTTGCGCCTTTCCTGGAACTCACTTGGTAGCTCAGGCTGGCCTTGAACTCACAGAGATCCGCCTGGCTCTGCCTCCCGAGTGCTGGGATTAAAGGCGTGCGCCACCACCGCCCGGCTCATGCACACAATTTAAAATAAAAGTTGTTTTCAAATGAGACATATTACTAAGTACAATATGTGGTTCAGGATTGAATTCATCAATTCTAAGAATCAAAACCAGGAAAGCCACATGTGTGTGGTAGCTCATGTCTGTAAGCCCAGCACTTGGCAGGCTGAGGCAGAAGGATTCCTACAAGTTCCAGGCCAACCTTGGCTACAGAGTAAGACCCTTTCTCAAAAACAAAGGAAGGAAGGGAAAGGCAGAAGAAAGGGAAGGGAACAAAAGGGCTGAACATGGTCGTGTGTACCTCTAATCACAGCACTTGGGAGATGGCGGCAGGATCAAGGTTTCAAGGCCAGCCTGGGCTACATGACACCCTGTCTCAAGTAAACCAATAAAAAATGAACCAAAGTCAAAATTCGGCACTTTAGGATGGGTGAGATGGCTCAGTGGGTGAAGGCATTTGTCTCCTGTCTCAGTTAGGGTTTTTATTGCTGTGAAGAGACACCATGACCACGACAACTCTCCTAAAGGAAAACATTTAGTTGGGGTGATTCACTTACAGTTTTAGAGGTTCAGTCCATTATCATCATGATGGAGAGCACGGCAGTGTGCAGGCAGATGTGATGCTAGAGTAGGAGCTGAGAGCCCTACATCTTGCAGACAACAGGAAATGGACTGAGACACTGGGCAGTATCTTGAGCATAGGAAATCTCAAAGCCCACCCCCACAGTGACACACTTCCTCCAACAAGGCTGTACCCACTCCAACAAAGCCACACCTCCTAATAATGCTACTCCCTATGAGATTATAGAGGCCAATTACATTCGAACTACCACACCTCCTAATCCTAGAGACCTGAATTTGATCCCCAGAACCTATGTAAAGTTAGAAGGAGAGAATCAACTTCACAAAGTTGTCCTCCACCCATGTGCCATGGCATGCATGAATGTACACACATACACAGAATACATACACATACAATAATAAATTAATTTTTAATAAATAGGCATGTCAGAAAAAGATGTGGAAACGGTCCTTAACCTTGTAGGACCACAATCATCTCTGCTCAGTCAGAGATATGCAAATTAAAACAAACATGTCTCAGGTAGCATATCACCACCAACACAAATTTCTGACACCATACTGTGACAATCAGACTTCTAAAATGTTCACGTTTTCTGTGGCTTTGTGCCCAAGGTTACCTTAGGTTGTAGAGGAACAGCCATGAGATTTTATGAATGTAATTAATGTCTCTAATCAGTAAATTGCTTTTAATCAACAGGGAGGTTATTCTCATGGCCCTGGTTTAATCAATAGGATGCCTGTCAACAGTCTGGGACTTTCTAGAGGCCAGAGTCATTCTCTTACTGGTCTTGAAGAAGCAAGCTGCTGTGAGCCTCAGCCCTAAATCAATGAGTTTACAAACCAAATGAAACAAACAAATCCTCCGGTGAAGCTTCCAGAAGCAACAGACTACAATGCATTTTCAGCCCTGTAAAACCCTGAGCACTGGCCCAGCTGAACTGTCCTCACAACCCTGGTGCAAAGAATAATAAGTGCACTTTGTTTAAGCCTGAAAGATTGTGACAATTTCTACATAGCCCCAGAACCCTAATGACTGCCTCTTGGTGAGGCTGAAAAAAAAAAACAAAAAACAAAAAAAACAAAAAACAAAACAAACAAACCAAAAAAAAAAAACCAGGTGTCTGTGCATTGCTGGTGAGATGCACATGACGTGGTTAAAAGCCTGGTGGAGCCACCTGGCTGGTGCAAGGATCCATTTCTGTTGTCACAGTGCATCAACTGCTGGCCTAGCAACTCTTTGCAGGTGTTTGCTCTGAATGTAGAACACCATTGACTCAAAGTAGCATGTATCCAGGGCTCTTACCTTTTTTTGTCTTACTTGTATTTGTCAGGTGAGTTTATAGGTTTGGTTAAGGCAGCTGAACTCTTCGGTGAAGTTAGAAGGGTCTGCAGAAGAAAGAAGCAAAGTGCCTTTCTATCTGGGAGAGATCGGTCATAGAAAAAGGGATGTGGAGTAGGTCATTAGGAACTGCCCCTTCCATGAGGGGATAAAGGCCACCAGGATAGCAGCAGGTGTGAGCCCTGGGAAGTGATGTGGAGAGTGCAGTTGAGGTAGAGTTAGGATGGGGAGAAGGAGCTGGCTGAGAGTGCTGAAGGGTGAGGTTGAAGAGGGTGAGGTTGAGACTGATGCTCTAGTGGGGTAGGCTGAGGAGATGCCCATGGCAGGGCTGCATCCTCTCTACAGGAGTTGAAAAGGGTGGGAACAGAGGGCTCCAGGTCCTGGTCAGCTTTGGGGGGGGGATTTGGCTTTTGCCAAGAGAACCTGGTGAACATAACATGAGGTACAGAGGGCAGGGTGAGAAAGGAGAGCTGAGGAAGCCCACCCATAGGTGGACTCAGACCACTCGGCAGCAGCTGGCAGTGTTTGTCAAGATTAACGAGGAGTTGGTAGTCAAAGGTACCATTTGGGGGTGGGGGGCATTGAGCCTGATTGTCAAGTTGGTATTGTGGCCAAGCTGTGTTGCAGTAAAAATGAGGCGGCAGCAAGACTTAACGACATTGCTCAGTCTGAGGGTGGATAGAGACTTGAGCAGACAAGGAAATGGAGTTGAGGGGTTAGGTTTTGAGTGGGAAGAGCCCATGGTCAAGAAAGTAAAAGAGGAAGAGCCAGCTGAAAAGGAGATGTCCTTAGTTAAAGGGCAGCAGGAGCCCTTCAGGAGGAGGATTAAGGACAAAGGGCATAGAGAAGGGGAAGTGTCATGGTAACAAGAATTTCAATCCGGGGCATTCCCAAGTGGACTGGGAGACTTATCAGAGGGAAATGCCCCACATCACAGAGGACAGCATCCCTTTCCTCATGGTGGGGGCCCTGCAGGACAAGAGAACTTCCTGGCACACCGATGTGGCTTCTTTAGTTGTCCAACAGAGGCAAAATAAGGAGCTCTGGAGACTACTGCAGTGATTAGCGCAAGCAGAGGAAAAAGCAACTGAAGAAGTGGACAGGAAAGGCTCTTGGGAAAAGGGTTGAAAACAGGAACTCCGAGCGACGCGGAGAGGTGGCTCTGAGGTCAGGCGCCCAGCCCGCGGCGGGCGAGGTGGCGAGTTCGATTCCCGCGACCGTCCATCGTCCGAATGAATGACGTCATTCATTCAAAAAAAAAAAAAAAAAAGAAAACTGGCACAGCAAGAGAGGGAGCGTCCAATAGAAGGAGGGGGTTAAGTATCTTAGAAGAGAGATGCCCGGGGGGGGGGGGGGGGGGAGGCACCCAGGAGAGCATAGCAGGCTCCAGGAGCCAGAGACACTAAGAGGACACTTACTGAGTGGGCAAGGAGAGATGAATGGTCAGAGCAGGTGGAGGGAAAAAGTGGCTAAAGAGGCTGTCTTAGTCAGTGTTCTATTGCCATGAAGAGACACCACGACCACAGCAACTCTTATGAAATAAAGCTTTTAACTGGGGCTGGCTTGCAGTTTCAAAGGTTGTCCATTATCATCATGGCCAGGAGCATGGTGGCATGCAGGCAGGCATGGTGCTACAGAAGTGGCTGAGAGGCACATCAGGATCTGCAGGCAGCAGGAAGAGGGAGCCACACTGGGCCTCGAATGGTCTTTTGGAACCTCAAAGCCCACGCCAGTGACACACTTCCTCCAAGAAGTGACCACCTCTACTCCAACAAGGCCATACCTCCTAACCTTTTAAATACTGCCACAATCCTTGGTAACTAAGCATTCAAATATATGAGCCTGTGGGGGGCATTCTTATTCAAACCACAAAAGAGATGAAATCTTAAGTCATATCGTGGGTGGCAGAAGCCAGTGTGGGCAAGTGATCTGTACCAGAAGGGCAAAAATCAACAGTTTGATTCAATTAAGACCAAGGGGTCTCTTATCTGCCTGCCCCAGGTTTCGGCACCAGAGGAATGCAAGAGTTACAGTTAAAAAAAAATACACACACACACACACACACACACACACACACACACATAGCTGTTCTGTGGGTGAACAGGGGGAAAGTTTATTTCAAACTGCTAAGGCTATCTCTCAGGGAAAGCAGAGAGAAGCACCAAAGGAGGAAATCTTCAGCATTATAAGAGAATGGGTACTGGGAGAAAAGGAGTCTGTGAGCTGGGGTGGGAGGCTTTGAAGTGTGTAACTGAGTACTTGTAAGTAGGGACTGAGGGAGTCTGGGGGCTAGTATGGACCTCATATGATATGCTGATAGCATCACAGGCATATGTTAATGGAAGAGCCATATGCTCCTTTTGTTAGAGATGAGGAGAATGACTCCTTTCAGCAAGGGGGAACTAGCTTTCTAAGTCCCTGAGGGAATGATGGCTTTTGTTTAAATGCCAAAATTTGGGAAAAGGAGTTTTGTTGTGGCTATTTGTACATGGTGTGAAAATGTATTGCTGTGATTGATGAAATAAAAAGCTGAATGATCAATAGCTGGGAAGAGGTTAGGTGGACTTCCAGGGACAGAGAGGACTCTGAAAAGAAGAAGGCAGAGACACCAGGAGAAATGGAGAGGAAACAGGAGGTACAGGATGAAAGAGAGGTAATGCCACGAGATAGAGTACAGATTAATATAAATGGGTTAATTTAAGTTATAAGAGCTAGTTAGGAACAAGCCTAAGCTATAGGCCGAACTTTTGTAATTAATAAGAAGTCTCCATGTCATTATTTGGGAGCTAGCTGGCAGGTCAGAAAATGACTAACCATATATGGTGCCCAATGTGGGGTATCTACAGAGTCCACTGCATGTGATGTACAGAGGCATGGCTCGTTTAAGAGGACCTGCTATGAGCAGCTGATGTGCTACTCTGCAATGTGAGACTAGATAGAAACACCTGCCACCGCAGGGACACAGCAGCTTCCCAGAGCTAGAATGTTTAGATACAGTTGGGACCATTAGGCAGACCCAAAGGGGCAGAGACAGCCACCAGCATCATAAGTCAAAGGCATGGAGTGGAGGCCCTAGCCACCGCCAATTTGTTTCACATGGTCAGAGAATGCCACTGGAGCTTAGTAAAGCCAGGTCCAGACACAGAAAACCTCTAAAAAGGTACAGTACACTTAAAAAGGTGCTTAGGTGCTGAAGAAAGAAAAGAAAATGGGTATAGACAGTCATAGAAAAAATAGTTTAAAAATAATAAAGTCTTTAAAGAAAAAATAAAGTAATATAAAAAGAATAAGCCACATACAGATAGAAAATACACAGGGTGTCTGGATCCTGCATAGTGCTCTGTTGACTTTGAATTTTTTAAATGCTAATGTGCAAAAGAACAATAGCTGCTGAGAGACATTGGATTAGGGAAACTGCCAAATTAAACCAACCTATATATTTTAGAAATGTCTTAACTTCAAAATGGAAGTCAGAAAATATGTTGTGTTGGGGGCGAGTTTATGCCTTTGTTTCTATGGGAAACAAAAAGCTATGGATTTCTTCAAAATTAATAAAGATTATATTTGACTGGGGGAGAGACCTCCTGAAAACCATGACTACAGACATGAAAAAGGAAACCAAGAAAGACTACAGGTTAGGTGACATGTATGCTGATCCCTTTCCTGTGGGAACAGCTCTGAGACTGGATGAGACTTGATAAATCTTGTTGGCTACAGAGTCCTCATGACTTATTAGTACATGCCATTCTTTCATATGGCATGGATAGAAGTTTGGTTTTATATAGTCCAAACAAACTTATAAAGTTAACAGATGCCATTTACTGCTCAAACATAAAACAAAAGATCATCTTTATCTGTCTTGTGCACACTGCACATTCCATACTTGTACTAATGCAGATATATATGCTACCTTCAAAAGTTTATGTGTTTTCGGGGCCAGGCGGTGGTGGCACATGCCTTTAATCCCAGCACTCCGGAGGCAGAGGCAGGTGGATCTCTGTGAGTTTGAGGCCAGCCTGGGCTACAAAGCAAGTTCCAGGACAGGCTCCAAAACTACACAGAGAAACTCTGTCTCAAAAAAAAAGTTTATATGTTTTCAGAAAATAAGGACCAGACACCAAGAAAGACAAGTAGTCCAGGTGATCCAGCCTCTCAGAATGTCTGTTACAGTTTCCTCAATATCTGCATCCAAAACAACTTCAAAGCTGCTAGCTGAGATGGGCCAGCCAAAGAAACATATCCTGACCCTAAAACCAGAGCCAGTGAAAGAAACACACTTTGGCTCTGAAACCAGAACCAAAGAAACACACTTTGGCCCTGGAACCAGAGGCAGAGAAACACACTCTGCCCCTGACCAAGTGAGTATGAAATCAACTGATTCCTGAGCAGGAAAACGAACCAATCCCTGAGCACAAAATCTAGCCAATCTCTGAGCTTGTCCAAGCTCAGGGATTGAAATCCAACCAATTCGTACCCCGACCCCCACCCCACCCTCTGGTGCTGGGAGTAAAGGCCTGTGCTACTACACCCAGCTTTGATGCACTTTTAAATAGAAGAAAAAAGAGAAAAAAATTCAGGTTATAAAATCCCTCCTCCTAAAAAGTGTTTATATATGATTTTTTAATTCTTTTATAAGAAAGACATATGAGCCAGATGGTGGTGCTGCACGCCTTTAATCCCGGCACTCAAGAGGCAGAGGCAGGCAGATCTCTGAGTTCGAGGCCAGCCTGGTCTACAGATCGAGTTCCAGGATGGCCAGGGCTACACAGAGAAAGAAACCCTGACTCAAACAAAACAAAACAAAACAAAATTTAAAAAGGCATATGAATATTTGTACGTATTTACTTTTGGGGGTATTAAATGCAGTCCTCTACTACCACAAATTATATAGTCGAGTTTCCTGCATTGGGGGAAATCTTGGGGATCAGCCTCACCCTGAAAAAACCATCTTCGTGATCATGGCATCTTTCCTGCCAGGTAAGTGCAAACATCATCAAAAGGAGAAATCACAGGCTATGAGATGCATGGCTCTGTGGGTAAAGTCTTTGTTGAGAAACCTGATGACCTGAGTTCCTAACCCACAAGCCATGGAAAGGTGCAAAGTGAGAACTTACTCCACAAAGTTGTTCTCTGACCTCCTTGTGCACACATGCCCCCTCCCAAGTAATAATATAGAAAACCTTTAAAATTATTATTATTATTATTATCATCATTATCATTATTATTTTGGTTTTTCGAGACAGGGTTTCTAAATAAAACCTTCTTAAGAAGCCAAGTTAGAAAATAATAGAACTAGGAAATGGTAACTTTGGGGGTTGGTAGCAGATGGTACAAGAGATGGGTAAAAACGGAACTGAGAATTCTAAAAACATAATTACCTTAATAAACAATAGGACCAGGAGGATGGCTCAGCTGGTAAAGGCACTTGCTGCCACACCTGACAGCCTGAGTTCAATCCCTGGGATCCACATGCTGGAAGAAAATAATTGACCCCTGAGGTATACACATGTGCTATGGCACACACATTCCTGCCTCACCCCATACACACAAAGTCAGTAAAAATGCAACGTCAGTTTTATGTCGCTGATAGATTATCATGTAGTGTGCTGATGCATTTAAGAAGAAATGTGACAATACTTTCCCACTGACTTCCTAAATTGTTATCCCAAACCCCAAGCTAGTACAGAGCAAACCTACAGAATTCTTCAAACACTGTTTGGATTCAGTTTCAGAATGTCCATCATGAGGGGAGAGAGAGCTCAGCAGGTAAGTGCTCACACTGCTCTTTCAGTGGGTCTCAGTTCCCAGCACCCACAAAAGGTGGTTCATACCCACCTGGAACTCTACTTCAGGAGATCTGATGCCCTCTTCTGGATTTAGTGTATACCTGTACTCACACATGCACAGAAGTGAACACATACACACATAATATTTTTTTAACCTCTGTGGGGGCTCACAGAGGCTCCCTAATAAGGCCTTATTCAAGGTCAGAAAGTCTGAGCTTGCTTTGCCCAGCAGGGCTGCATAATAGGATGATTTGGCCAAAGGCATGGGTATCAGGTGTTTTGAAGGGTCTACACTTGTTGGTACTTTATACCTCAACCTTGGAAGGAGGAGGTCTTTTTCCCCTCCCCTTGCTGATGGATAAAAGCCCATTATGAGCTGGGCAGTGGTGGCGCACGTCTTTAATCCCAGCACTCAGGAGGCAGAGGCAGGCAGATCTCTGTGAGTTCCAGGCCAGCCTGGTCTACAGCGTGAGTTCCAGGACAGGCACAAAGCTACACAGAAGAACCCTGTCTTGAAAAAACAAAAAAACAAAACAAAACAAAAAGCCCATTATGAATAAAGTGGAGGGGGGGGAGCGGCTGGGTATTGACCCAGGGCCCTCCTGAAGCTATCCTGTGTTTCTGTTTTTCTCTCCATCTACGTCTATATTTCTATCTAATACTTCCTCATTCCTCACTCCTCCCCCCAAGAACCCTTTGATAGGTCGGAGTTGGTTTCCTACAAACCTCTTTTTTGTTATTTTGAGATAGGCCTCACTATGTAGCCCAGGACTTAGAATTTGCCACATAGAACAGACTGGCCTCAAACTAACACATATCTACTTATTTCTGCCTCCTGAATGCTGGGATTAAAGGGCTGCACTACCATGCCTGTAAAAAAAAAAAAAAAAGTAAAATCTTTAAAAAGCGTTTATAAATTTATTCACAATAATTTAATAACATTAATCACAATTTCGCCTGCCCACTAGGTGGCAATGCTATCTAAATTAAAAGTAGGTCTTGAATTTGGAAGACTCATCCATTTAGCAGTCTGTATTGAGTTTTTCTCATCTGTTGACCAAACTTAACTTTTGTTCACAGCTATGCAATATTCTTTCAAAAAAAATTTTTAAAGATTTTTTTATTTATTTATTATGCATACAGTGTTCTGCCTGTATGTTTGCCTGCAGGCCAGAAGAGAGCATCAGATCTCATTAGAGATGGTTGTGAGCCACCATGTGGGTGCTGGGAATTGAACTTAGGACCTCTGGAAGAGCAGCTAGTGCTCTTAACCACTGAGCCATCTCTCCAGCCCCCTCAAAAAAATTGTTATACAGTGTCTCATTATGTGGTCCAGGCTGGCCTCGAATTCCCTAGGCAGTTCATTTTGGCTTTCACCTCAATACCCTCTTGCTTCTGCCTCCCATGTGCTAGGATTTCAGACATGCACCACCATAACCAGCTTGTTCTTTAGAAGTTTAATTAATTAACCACGATGAATGTATCCTAGCTCCCTACACGTGGACTATATTGAAGCAAACAGAATGACTGTATTGGAAGGGTGGACAGAGGCTATCTAGGCTCCTTGTCTACCTCTAAACAGAATAAGGTTTCTGTAGTATTTTTTTTCTTTGCTTGAGAAACATAACATTTCTCAGGTATCTATTCCAATATTTAACATGAAGTCAAGTGTTTCGTTTATAGCTTGTTTGTAAAGCAAATAAATTCTGAGTAACAGCCATGTGCCAGGTATTGCGGGCCTTCATGGGTGTATTGGGGGTCACCTGGCTGTCACCTTCTGAAGAATGGAAGATTTACTGTGGCTCCTGTTGACACAGCTGTGATGGTTAACTTTAACTGTCTACTTGACACAACTTAGAATCACTTGAGAAGAGAGTTTCAAAGAGGGATTGCCTAGATGAGGGTGGCCTATGGGCATGTCCATGGGTGATTGTCTTGACTGCTTTAAGTGTTGTAAGGCTCAGCCTGAAAGTGGGTGTCGCCGGTCCCTTCTTTTGGGTACTGAAGTGTATAAGAACAGACATAGATGAGCACGGAGCATGCACGTGTTTACTTCTCTCTGCTCTTGGCTGTGGATGTGATGTGACCAGCTGCCTCAAGTGCCTGTCTTGACGTCTTTGTTAGTGTAAGGGTTTGGTCTTTAATTACGTCATCAACCTTCGCCGGTGTCCCAGCCTAAAAAGCGGGTGGGCGCTCTGTTCGCTCTCTCTTTCTCTCCCCTCCTTTCCTCCCCGTCGGGCTCCCTCTCTCTCTCTCCCTCCCCCCTCTCTGTTTCTCTGTTTCTCTCTCTCCTTCTCTCTCTGTCTCTCTCTGTCTCCCCTCCCAATAAAGCTCTAAAAAGGTTAATCATGGTTATGATTCTTTTAATCAGCACGCTCCTCCGCCGGCATGGCAGCCGCGGGCGGCGACTAGCCAGGGGGAGGGTGCAGCGCCGTCTAACCAGCGCCGTAGCATAACCAACAGTGAAAAATAACCAACAGTTAGGATGAACTGTAACCTGGAATCAGGAAGTAAAATTAGCCTACCCTCCCCTAAGCTGATTGTTGTCTGGGTGTTTATCACAGCAACAGAAATGCAAATGTTGGCTCTTCTCAGGTTAACTAGAGAGCCTACTTTGTGACTAAGAAAGGAAGGCCTCGTGGGAAGAGAGTGGAACATGGCAAGGCAGTGTAGGAAATGAAAGAGGAGAGGAAGAGGGCACAGGAGTTACTTTTCTCGTGGTTGTGGCATGAGAAACCCCTGACAACAGCGATGTGAGGAAGGAATGGTTTGCCTCATGGTTTGATGATCCAGTCCATCAAGGTAGGAAGACACAGTGGCAAGAGCAGCCTCTTCTTGTGGCAACAGGCCTGTGAGGAAACTGGTTACATTCTGTCCGTGGTCAGGAAACCACAGAAAAGTGAATGCTGGTACCTAGCCTCCCAACCTCCAGATCCATGAGCATATAACTTTCTTTTCTTTATAAAGTGTCCAATCTTGAGTTGCTTCTCACAGCAACAGAAAACAAAGACATTTGGTTGATTAGCCAAAATTGCAAAAGTCTGCTATGGAACTTGTGCCATGGCTGCCACACTGGAATATCACACAGCTTCTAAAATTAATGGGTCACAGCCCTGTAATCAGGATCACATTAGTGAAGTTGGGAGTGGTCACAAAAGTTATGGTAATAGAAAAAAGTTTTTGAATACACTATGACCAAAAATTAATTCAAAATCAAAGACATTATAACTCAGAGGTGTGTGTGGCAGAGCTCGCCCCTGTTGAACTGTGTATGTTCCTGTAGCCTTGGTCTGGTATTAGTTTCTTTTCTGATATTGTGATGAAATACCATGGCCAAAAGCATCTTATGGGAGAAAGTTTACTATAGTTTAACTGTTCCAGAGGACTCGTCCATCATGGTGGGCAGGCAAGGCAGTGGGAGTAGTGAGCTGGGCTACCACATCGCAACCACATGTGCAGGAAGCAGAGAGAATGTGCTGAAGATGGGGTAAAGCCACAAACCCTGAAAGCCCATCCCCCAGTGACATACTTCTTCCGCAAGGCATCTCTTCTAAAGGGTCCATAACCTCCCTAAACAATACCAGCTTGAGACAAACTGTTTAAAGACCTGAGCCTGGGGTGTGTGTGGGGGGTTCCTCATTTAAACCACCACAGTTCTAAACATACTCGTGCACTTTGTAATGTGCGTGCCATCGTGCTATATGACACCAAGGAATTCTGCCTCAAACACCTCAGCCCAGACATGAGACTATTACACGTTGTGATATTGGTTTTTTGTTTTGGTTTTGGTTTTTGCTTGTTTTCTTTGGTTTTTGTTTTGTTTTTGGTTTTCAAGACAGGGTTTCTCAGTGTTGCCCTGGAACTAGCTCTGTAGACCAGCCTGGGCTTAAATTCAGAGATCTGCCTGCCTCTGTCTTCTAAGTGCTAGGGTTAAAGGCCTGCATCACCACTGCCCAGCAATACTGGATTTTTGTTGTTTTGTTTAGATAGTTTTTTGCCCTTATAAAAACATAATAGTTTAATTATGGAAAACTCTTTCAATATTGTTCTTCCTCAGCATGTATCAAATTAATACACCTTTGGATTGTATTGTGTTAGAATGTCTGAGTTTTTAAAAAATTATTATTAACAACTGTGTGTGTGCGCGCGCGCGCGCGCGCGCGCACGCGTGTGCGTGCATGTGGAGGTCAGAGGAAAACTTTATGGCATTGTTTCTCTCCTTATACTTTTACCTAGGTTCTAGGAATCAAACACAGGTAAGCAGCCTGTGTAGCAAGCATTTTACCGTCGGAGCCATCTATCTCGTTAGCTCATGACGGCTCAGTTTTGAAACTGTTGTTTGAGTTTCTGACTTGAGTTTCATTTACAAGAAACTGTGTTCTCAGCACTGACAATTATTTTTGGTTGTGAGCCTAGCCTTTAACGGCTGAGCCATCTCTCCAGCCCAGCACTGACAATTATAAAAATCAAAAAATATGCATCAAAGCCGGGCATGGTAGTGCACTCAGAAGATAGAAATAGGAAGCTCGGGATTTCAAGGTTGTCCTTAGCTACATAGTGAGTTTGGGCCAGTCTGGGCTACAGGAGATTTTATCTAAACAAACAAACAAGGCAGCAAACAAAACATACAGTTAAAAATGGTTGCAGGAGGAAAACATTTAAGAGGACCTGTACATACAGTGATGTGTACTTTAAAGGTCTATCTAAAAACCAAACCAAAAAACAAAACAAAAAAGAAGAACAAAAAGCAGTAATAACCCACTAGCACCCTCATCCTCTTTGTCGAGCCATATGCTTACTAATCTGCAAAATCCTAGCACCAGTGAATGAAGCAGAAGCCCCAAAGACACTGTGTGCTACCGCAGATGCTCTGCAGGAATTCAAGCAGCTGGCAGGAGACAGAGCACATCTTTGAGGCAGTTACCTTGGTTTCTTTTCCTAGTTGCTGTGATAAAATGCTCTGGCAAAAGTGACTTAAATTTGTGGCTCACAATTCAAGGTAGAGGCCGTCGTGGAAGTCCAGGCGGCTGGAGCTTGGTCAATCGCTCCCATAGTCAGAAACACCAGTAAACACAGGCTGCTGCTCACCTCCCTTTCTCTACTTATATTCAAGAACCCCTGCCCACGGAATGGTGCCACCTCTAATTAAGATGGGTCTTCACACATCAATTAATGAAACCAAGTAATCGCCCACAGACAAGCCCAGGGGCCCATCTCCCAGGTGACTGCAGATTCTGTCAAGTTTAAGACTGACACTGACCTTCAGCACTGAAGGAACTAGCACTTGTCTCTTGTGTTTCTGCTGCAGCTTCTGTTTAGCTTCCTGTTTCTTTAAATATTGCTGCGGGGGTGGGGGAGTGGGGGGGTGGGGGGTGGGGGAGCCTCCAGCGCACAAGGCTCAGAGGGAAATCCAGAGAGTTGGCCTGTACTAGACTTTTTTTTATCTGAGGGGGGTAAGGGGAAAAAAGACACTCACACTCTTTTGATAGTTTCCTTTTTTATTCTCTATTCTTTCGTGTTCCTTCTGTGATCTTTCATTGTTGTTCATTGTTGGTTAAAGAAAGAAGGTACTCCAAGATGAAATCTTAAGACCCATGTGACAGCAGGAAGCTCCAGCCTCCTCTGATGGACTGAACCCCCCACCCCCACCCCAAACAGCACAGGGGTACAAAGGCGTATTTATTGATTGTTATACAAAATATTTCCTCATACCAAGGTCCCCAATCTTAATTTACATGTCTTACTGATGGAGAGTGTCCCATGCTCCCATGACTCTAGTCCTTTATTATGTAATCAATCGTGTGCAATACACAATAATACAAGAGCCTCAGGTCTTGTGACCAAAGTCATGGGATGGCTGCAAAGCCCCTTTAGCAAAACAATCACTGTCTTCCACAAGGATTCTTCAAGGTCAAGGTACTTCTAAACAACAGCTGTTCATTCTAATATGTACCCCATACATTCTGGTAAATTCCTACAGAGTACAGGTAAAAACACATTTTTTTTTATCTCCCTCACATGATTCAAAACAAAGGCACCCCAATAACCCATATAAATTCACATCTAAGTAACTTGTTACATATTAACAGAACATGAGCAAGCAGAAAGTATGTGTTCATAGCCAACTCTTGTTGGCAGGCGATACACAGCAGAAGCAAAAGATGTACTGGGGTCTGTGGTCTCAGGGCCTTGCCTAACAGAGATTCACCCATCGGGTGTTGCCTCCTGGTGGGCTGACACCTAGAACTTCAATTGCCACCTGCTGCTTCTCTGACATGGCCACCAGCATTTAAATTTCCTTTTTTGTTTTATTAGTGATAAGTCTGAAGAAGTACAGGATGACCTTGAACTCCTGATCCTCCTGTGCCAACCAGGTGCGGGGATTACAGGTGTGTGCCATCACACCCTTTTAGTAAATTATTGTCTTGACTAAATCTTTATCAGTTCTGGTTTGGGAAATGCTGCCCCTCCCCATAACCCATCAGCTTATCACAATGTTCTTAACAGGACATAAACTAAATCACCTCCTTATTAATCCTGCTGCCAAGAGAAAATAAAAATGTACCTTTCTAGCTGGGCGTAGTGACATACACCTTTAATCAGAGCGCTCTGGAAGCAGGGGCAGGCGGATCTCTGAGTTCGAGGCCAGACTGGTCCACAATGGGAGTTCCAGGACAGCCAGGGCTACACAGAGAAACCCTGTCTCAAAAAAAAACAAAAACAAACAATGAACCTTTCATCTTTGTGCACAAATAAGCACACAGGAGGCCCAGTGTTCTATACTATTGGCCTTCCTTTCATGTCCTATGTGCCTTGAAGACCTTTTCAAATGGTATGTGTACGTGTTCCTTGCAAGCAGTTTAAAGCTGTCTGGAACTCTCTTGTGTAGATGTATTAATACTATGATTTTTTTCCTTGGCACCCAGATGTTTTTTTACATGCAACCACGCTATGAACTTACTTTTAGTTCAGACGATGGAGCCAGACTGACTGGGTTTAAATCTTGTGCTGGGTTTGGTCTGGCTTGGTCTTACACAAGTTTTATGTGTTGTAATGAGTGTACACTCACATGAGTCCAGAAGATGTTTCCTTGTGCTCATCCACTGCTTCTGGCTCTTACACTCCCTCCACCTCCTCTTCTGAAATGATCCTTGAGCCTTGGGAGGGGAGCATGCAGTATGTATGTTCCCTTTAGGGTTGAGCCATTCTGGAGTCTCTTACTCTTTGCTCTTTAACCAGTTGTAGGTGTGTGTTAGTTACCATCTATTGCAAATAGAAGCTCTTCAGGGAGTTGAGAGATGCATTGATTTCTATGTGTATTCCAGATGAAACACATATATCTGAAGTTCTTTCTATTTTTAATGTGCTCATGTTTAATGCACATGCATGCACCGAGGCCGGTCTTGGGTATCATTTCTCAGGAACCATCCACTTTTTAAAATTTTTAGATTACATTTACTTATTTACTGTGGCAGGTGTGGGGTGGAGGAGGGAATGGGCAAAGATTCTTCTGCCTTGCAAATGCTGGGATTAAAGGCATGTGCCACCCTACCTGATTTAGAGTAGTCTTTGTTGGTGGTGGGTTCTTTTTGTTGTTGTATTTTTTAAAATGATTTATTATGTGTCTCCTGTGTGTCTTTGTGTAGGTATGTGCACATGAGTGGCCAATGCTATGTATGTCAGAGGGGTCTCTATGGAGCTGGAGCTAGAGGTGGTTGTTGTTAGTTATTTTTCGCTGTTACCCTGCAAGAAAACGTCACGGAACACGACAGAATTGCATGTTGTACACCCTTCAGTTGTGAGCCACCCGAAGTGGGTGCTAGAAAACAAACTTAGATCCTCTGCAAATTAAGAGCAGTGGGTGTTCTTAACAGCTATCCCATCTCACCAGCCACCGGCCAGCAGCAGGACCTTCTTTTGTTGAACAGTGAACTTAGCCCCCAGGGATAAGTCACTAAGAGCTAGCTACAGCATAACTAGTCTATGTTCATTTCTAGGCATCTCTCCAATCTAAGAGAAGCTGGTCACATGGCCAGTAAGCTTTGAGGCAGTGTCTACTGTGAAAGGAAAGTGTCCCCAAGAAGAATGGCCCCCAAAGGACTCCTCTCTTCTGCCTTTACACTGTGATATTAGGAAGTATTGCAGTCATTTCAAAGTCATGAATCACCAAGAATAAGAACTGAGAGCAGGAGGCAGGAAGGATGCCAGTGTGACTCATGTTCTCACTTCCAACTTTCATTTCTTCCTGCGGGTCTGCTCTGCAGAGAAGTCATGATTAATCTGGTTTGGCATAACATTCTTCTGCAAAGCCACTCACCGTCTGTGTAGATAGTTTAGATATTTCTCTTAGGGCAAAGTGGGTACTTGATTTTGTTCTAAAAAAAACCTTCCAGGCAGAGAAACTTCCAGGCAGAGAACCTTCCAGGCTTCCGTCTCCTTGTGTAAATGACTCCACTGTTGGGTTTGTGGCACAGAATTCCAGACACCGGAAATGGTGGTGCAGTGACAGGAAGTGGTTCTGAAATTCACAGAGTCACAGGTACTTTGTCCAGTCACTTGCTGCCAACAATCCTGGATTCTTTGTTCCTGCCCATGCTCCAGCTTCCGTTTGTGACCCACGAATTCCGTTCCTTTTACTGCTTTCTTATGGACTTCTAGAAACTTCTTTTTTTTCTCTCTCTCCTAAAGCCTCTCTCTACGTCTTTGTTCTTACCTTCATTAATTTCCTCCCTGTGTGTCACCGACTCAAATATTCTAATTTCTCCATCCCTGGGTCCTCACAGACATCTTCTTACCTTCCATCCAGGTTGCCTGGCAGCCTTAGGTTCCATTCTACCCCCTTCCTCACCCACACCCCTTATTTCTTGCCAGTAGTGCTGGAGATCAGCCTAGGGACTCAGGCATGGTAAGTCATCTAGTAGCTCTACTAGGGAGCTGCAACCTCAGCTCAGCTCTGCGCACCCCTCCACCCCCACCCCTCCACCCCCACCCCACCCCCACCCCCACACACTTCCTTTAAAAAAATAAACTCATCCCTGGGGCTTTCAAGCTCCCTTAGGGGACTTCACATCTGTAAGGCTTCCCCTACTCTATTCATTCATTCTCCATTTATTTTCAACTGTGCAATAGGATCTTGAAGGGCACTCATCCCTGGTCTGCACCACACACACTCTCTCTGGGGCTAGTATCATTTCAGATAAATGATCTGTGTATCCTGGGTTCCCATCCATTCTGTCAATGCTCATATCTGCTGCATTCCTTTTGTTTTGGAGTCTGCCCTGGAGCTCTCTCTGTAGACCAGGCTGGCCTCAGATTCACAGAGATCCACTTGTATCTGCCTCCTGAGTACTGGGATTAAAGGCGTGTGTCACCACCGTCAGGCACCTGCTGCATTTTCGACATCAAGTTTCCATTCCCATAGCTACCCTAAAACTGTTTTCTAAACAGTCAATAGTGACTTCTGTTTAGCTGAAGCCACCCATCTTTTCCAGATACTAGTAGTAGTAGTATTATAGAGATAGGTCTCAGATCACTGTTATGCTCAGATCTCAGATCTCGGGGACGCCCAAAAGACCACCACAGAGACCGAATCCCGCATGTAAAAGCAAAGAGCCTTTATTATTTCAAGCTTGGAGCTTGGCCCTCTGTCTGCCACAGAAGTGAGAGCAGAGAGCCCAGAGCCCAGGCAGGGTGGGGTTTTTAATCATAGCAGAGGTTGGGGTGAGAGGGATTTACAGGGTTCAGGACCCTGATTGGCAGACATTTGTTTAGGGGTATAGGGAATGTTTGGAATGTCGGATATTTTCTCTTAGATGCAGGCCCCACTGGGTGGGGTTAGCTTATGGCTCTTCCTGGGTCCAGGTGTTGCCTGCCAGAAGCTGTATCTGGGCCTCAGGTATTTCCCCTTAGATGCAGGCCCCACTGGGTGAAGTCTGCCAGAAGCTGTGTCTGGGCCTCTAAGACTGTCATGGCAGCTGTGTGGTCAAGCTGTTTTGGGGTCCCTCTACAACATGCTATCACTCTCTCAGACAGAAAAGCTCCAGGGTTGAAATCTGGAGACATGCTGGCACTGCTGCTTTTGTGACCAAACTTTGCTGTCCACGAACAAGTTAGTCTGTGCATAGACTTGTTGTGAGTAGATTTTTGTTGTTGTTTTTCTGAGACAGAGTTTCTCTGTGTAACAGCACTGGCTGTCCTGGAACTCACTCTGTAGACCACACTGGCTTCAGACTCAGAGATCCACCTGCCTCTGCCTCCTGAGTGCTGGGATTAAAGGTGTGCGCCAGTGCTGCCCAGCTTTTGAGTAGATCTTTATTGCAATTCATAAATATGGTCTGTGTCTGATCAACTTCAGATAAAAATTTAGGGACAATGTATTTGTGAGTTCCTCAACAATGTGGTAACTGTTGATCATAAATAGGAAATGGAATGAGAGGATTATGAAACCCAGATTTTGTAATGGGAGAGGAAATATATGCAATCTATGTGTTAAAGGTAACAAGTCTGTAAATACTTTATTGGCTTTTCCCTTTTCTTTTTTTTTCCCCTTTTCTTTTCTTTTCTTTTTCTTTCCCTTTTATCTCACCTGGGATGGGGGCGGGGCAGCCTCCAGGAGCACAGGACTAGAAGGAATCCACGGGGGGCATGTGCGTATACGAGACATTTTTATCTGAGAGGGTTAGGGAAAAAGACACTCACACCCTCTCTTGATGATTTCTTTCTTTATTCCGTGTTCTTTCTGTGTTCTTTCATTGTCAGTTAAAGAAAGAAGGCACTCCAAGATGAAATTTTAAGGCCTATGTGGCAGCAGGAAGGTCTAGCCTCTTCTGATGGACTGAACTGGACTGGCCCCAGAACAACCGTATAAAGCTGTATTTATTGATTGTCACACAAAGTATTTCCTCATATGAGGCCCCTAATTTTAATTTACATGTCGTACTGAAGGAGAGCATTACATGCCTCCATGACTCTAGTCCTTTATTATGCATCATGTGCAATACACAATAATACAAGAACCCCAGGTGTGCCTGAGGTGTATAGTAACCAAAGTCATGAGATGGATGCAAAGCCCCTTCAGCAAAACAATCATTGTTTTCCACAAGGATTCTTCAAGGTCAAAGTACTTCTGAAAAACAGCTGTTCATTCTAATATTTATCCTATGTAATGATTCTGCTAAATTCCTACAGAGTACAGGTAAAAACATGTATTTTTTCACAGCCAACTCTTTTGTCGGCAGGCTGCACATTGCAGTCACAAAGAAAGAATCAATCATTTAACTATTTATCTTGAAAGTTAATCTTATGAGGACTCCTAAGGACTCATCAACTGTTGTTGTTTGTTTTTACTCTTTAGGGGGCCTACCACCCAGCTCCCAAATAAATACACATGGAGGCTTATTCTTACTTATAAATGCCCAGCCTTAGCTTGTTGCTAGCCAGTGTTCCTTAACTTTACATTATCCCATTAATTTTTGGCCTTGAGGCTTTTAGCTTTCTCTATTCCTGTATACCTTTCTTCATTTCTTACTCTGTGGCTTGCTTTGTAGCTGGGTGGCTGGCCACTGGGTCCTCTTCCTTCTCTTGCTCCTAGATATCCCTCTCCCAGATTTCTCCTTCTATATCTTCTCTTTGCCTGCCAGCCCCATCTATCCTTTCCCCTGCCTTGCTATTGGCTGTTCAGTTCTTTATTAGACCATCAGGTGTTTTAGACAGGCAAAGTATCACAGCTTCACAGAGTTAAACAACTGCAACATAAACAAAAGTATTAAAATAATATTTCCCAACAACAAACCTAAACTTTTATACATAAAAAACAATCAGTCAGCTGTACTTTAGATCTTTAGGGTGCATATCCATTCATCAATAGTTTTTTATATAAAGGGATTGAGGACAGAAATGGGTACAAGGAATTAATCATCTTTGATCATCAACCAACCCTAGCAATTAGGTAATAACAGTTGGGCGGCTTTGTATTTTTGACACACCTTAGCTCTGTGTCCTAGTGAACTTGATATTGTTTTCTGGGGTTTTTCATCTTAAAGCTATTATCAAAACTCTTATCTAACCTGAAGTTATTGTTTGTTTGTTTGTTTGTTTTTGTTGTTTTGTTTTTCCAGATCTCATTACAGATGGTTGTGAGCCACCATGTGGGTGCTGGGAAATGAACTCAGGACCTCTTGAAGAGCAATCGGTGCTCCAAACCTCTGAGCCATCTCTCCAGCCCACCTGAAGTTATTATAAGGCTTTGTTTCTGTTAATGATGCACACTGAAACCTGTGACTGCATCTCTCAGCATTGAGATGAAAGGAATTTGAGCCAGCCTCGAACTTCAGTCACCACCTGCTGCTCCTCTGACATGATCACTGGCACCTTTTGTTGATGGTCTTTGGTTTTTGTCATTTGAAACAAGTTTTCACTCTGTGGGCCAGAGCTTCAGGCTGTCCTCCCACGTGCTGAATTAGGGTGAGCCGCCGTGCCTGCTGTTGGCAGGCTTGCTGTCATATATTTCATTGACCTAAGCACATGCTTGAGTAACCCTTTCTTAATTTGGTATAAAAGCAGGAGACAGGGCTGTCCAGTGCTGGCTTTCTATTGGGGTTAGGAGAGAACCTAGGAATGCTCTTTTAGATTGGTCTTGATTCTTCCAGAGATGGCTGGTACAGAATCTTTTTACAAGGAGTCATTACAAATGTAACTTCTTGAAACCTGGGTGTGATGGTGCATGCTTGTATTGCTAGCACTTGGGAAGCTGAAGTAGGAGGCCGCTGAACCCAGGGGTCCCAGGACCCCTTCTAAAAAAGAAAGAGTAATCTCCTTTTGTGCTAGCTGCATTTCCATTAAGGAAATTTCACAGTGTATCTGGTGTTATAATAAAAACTCTGAGGATGTGGCCATATACTCCTTTAATCCCAGCTTTAGGGAGGCTGAGGCAGGAGGATTTCCTAGAGTTAGAGGCTGTTTGGGCTTCATAGTAAGACTCTGTTACTTAAAAAAAAATCTTATTTTATGTGTCTGTTTGCCTGCATTCAGGTATGTGTCCAGACACTAGAAGAGGGCGTTGGATCCCCTAGAACTGGAATTAAAGAAGACTGTGAGCCACTGTGCAGGAACTGGCTATAGAACCCAGACAAGCCACCTCTCCAGCTCTGAGACCATGTTTCAAATACACAATGGCATCATATTCTTCTGCCTGCCATTTCAGCTTTATAACCTTTGTATAGTTAACATGTGCCATCTTATCTAAAAAAAAAATTTTTTTCAGAAGAAATTAAACAGCTCTTTTTCTTTTTCTTTTCTTTTTTTAAATTGTTTTGGTTTTTTTCAAGACAGGGTTTCTCTGTGTGAATTCCCGGATGTCCTGGAACTCACTCTGTAGACCAGGCTGGTCTCAAACTCACAGAGATCCACCTGCCTCTGCCTCCTGAGTGCTGGGATTAAAGGTGTGCACCACCACCACCCAGTTAAACCAAGGTGCCACCATCTTGGCTCCACCAATCCTGTTGTTTGAAGCATCCTGGCCCAAAATAGGTGATTTCTAACATAATGAAGTATACTTTTTTCCAGAGTAGGTGAATCTAAGTCTTTGGTGTTTTTTAGACTTTGTTAGAAGAGGTGTCTCTCATATATTCCTCACTGACTTAAACAAACTCATGATGAAGTTGAAGATGACCCTGAAGCCTCCTGTCCTTACCTCTCAGTGCTGGAAGTACAGGCTTGAGTGATTCCTACCAAATCTTATTTACTTACTTACTATTATATGTGTGTTGGGGGTACATGTAAGGTTGCACATGCTTCGGGTGCCTCAGGGAGGATACTGAGTGTCCTGCTCTGTCAAGCTCTGCTGTATTCCCCTGAGACAGTGTTTATCGGCAGCTTGGCTGGAGCACAGCAAGCCCCAGCAATGCCGTTTCAGACCACCATAATGCTAGGGTTACAGGCACACTCAGCCATGCCCACAGGCCAGGGATTTGAACTCAGGACCTTGTACTTGTACAGAAACACACTCTATTTGCTGAGTCATCTCTCCAGCTTCCCCAGAAAATTTTGAGTCTCAATCTTTTAATTTCACTGGAGAACATTATGGTCAGAGATTTAATTTCTGTCCATTTCCCTTGACCACACTCTCTATTTTATTGCCTTTCCAAGTGTCAGAGAAAATGGAGCCAGAGCAGTTTTCTCCCTTTGAGGCACATGGCTTCTGTGTTGTGGTGCATTTCACTAAGAGCTGGCCAAGGTGCACAGCACAAATTGTAGGATTTGTTCGGCTTGTAACCTGTTACCTTCAATTCTGAAACTAAAACCTAACATTTTCCTTAACACCTCTCCATCCTAATTTTGTTTTGTTTTTGATACAGGGACTCTATATTGACCTCATTTGCCTCAAATTCCTGGGCTTTTTGTGATTCTCCTGTCTCAGATACCTACCACAGCACCTAGCTGGCTCTCCCTGCCTATAATTATTATAGCAGCATAAAAATTCTTCATTGTTCTTAGATATGGCACCAAAGGTACAAACACAAGAAAAAAATAGTAAATTTGAGTTTTTTGGTACCAGGAAGGATGTCACCAAAGGGGGGTGGGGAATGCAGGAGAAAATATATGCAGTGTATTCCTACACTTCAATAAGAAATTTTAAATAGGCAAATCTCTGAATAGACATTTCTTTTAAAAAGACAGAAAAATGGCCAGTAAGAACATGAAAAGTACATGATTCAGAAATTCTATTCCTTGGTTACTAACCAAGAGAATTTGAAGAGCTACATATGTATTCAGAACTTTTAAGCAAGCGTTACTAACAGCATTATAATAGCAAAGGCAGAAACAATTTAATGTTTAACAGTTTTAAAGGGCTGGCAAAAATAGAACACCTGCCTTAGAACGGAGTATTATTCATCAACAAAAATTAAGTATTGGTAAATTATGAGTAGATCTTAAAACCATGTTAAGGGGGCCAAAGAGATGGCTCAGGGGAAGAGTGCGTACTCTTTTATAGAGGACCAGAGTTCAATTCCTAGCACCCATGTCTGGGGACTCACCACTACCTATATTTCCAGCTCCAGGGAATAGACATTTCTGGTTTTTTCCATAGGCATTTGTTCTCATGTGCTAGAGCGTGCTCATGTGTACACACACACACACACACACACACACACACACATTTTTTAAAAAAACTGTTAAGAAACTAATCACAAAACATTACATCACATACTGCATTTCATTTACATAAAATCTAGAAAGGACAAGCCTAAAGAAACCATATAAATTGGTGGTTTCCAAGGGTTGGAAAGGAGAATGACTAATAAATGGGTACTAGGTCTTTTTGCTTTGAGAATGTGATGGTTACTTTACTCTGCAAAAATACTAAACACCATTAGAATGTATACATTAAAGAGATTAATATGTGTGGCATATGTGTTCATTTCTATAAAGGCCATTAAATTCTTCCATGAAAATGATCATGTGTATATATACTTGCTAATATCATTAACTCTGAAATAATTTTACTCATGTTTTTCAGTTTGTGTTGTGAGGATAAATCAGCAAAGGAGTATTCCAAGCTTTATCACATATATATTTTTTAATTGAAAATTACGTTTATTACATGTAGTGGTATGTGTGTGCTCATGACATGGCCTGTGTGTGGAGGTCATAAGACTTCTGTGTAGGACGAGGGATGGAACTCAAGTAGGGTTTGGCAGCTTGTGCCTTTATTCACGGAGCCATCTCCCAGGTCATTCTTTTGGTTTTTTAAAAACACTGGGTCCTGCTATATAGCCCTGGCTGGCCTGGAACATGCTATATAGACTAGGCTGATCTCAAACTTGTAACAATCCCCATCTGTCAGCCTCCCCAGCTCTGGCGTTACAGACCTGTGCCACCACCCTGGTTTTATTTGTTTTTGTATTTTGTTTTTGGTTTGGTTTGGTGGTGGTGGTGGAGACAGGGTTTCTATGGTATTCCAGGCTGACCTTGAATGTTTGGAGGAGAGTGACCTGGAACTTGCAGCAATCCTCTTACTTCAGCCTCCTCGATGCTGGGATTACAGCCACTACAGCCAACTCAAATTTTTTTATTTTCTAAAGTTAGGTATAATTTGGGAAGATCAGGAATCTCATCCTT
The DNA here is from genome assembly GCA_902168325.1 of Peromyscus nudipes. Taxonomy (NCBI): domain Eukaryota; kingdom Metazoa; phylum Chordata; class Mammalia; order Rodentia; family Cricetidae; genus Peromyscus; species Peromyscus nudipes. The sequence goes on from CABHPH010126764.1 coordinate 26,087, forward strand.
GGTTTTGGACAACTTACCCTGAAGGATAGGCCCTACTAATTTCTTTGGCTTATGGATAAAGGGTGATTATAGCTCGTACATCTTGATTTCACCAAGTGAAAAGCAGCTATTTAGGAGACTGGACTTCTAAATTTTCATCAGAGTAGCCAGGAATGAAGCACACAGGCTTTGCTCCACGTGGAGTATCGACTTTCGCTGATTAATTATGTAACTTAGTTTTATCACACAATAGCTCCCAGAAACCGAGTCAGCGCTCTTTGGGGTCAAGGACGGCGTGATTCAGCGGTGAACGTTCCAGTGTCCTCTTTACTGTTGGGGACAGAGCCAGAAGGATGGGAAGTAGGTCTGAGGTCCTCGGGGATCCCTGTTCTCACCAGGGTGGGGAATTGCACGTCGAGTTCGGCTGCCTCTTCGATGCCAGCAGCAACCCATACAGGACATCTCTGACCTCGCTTAAAGCCTGAGGTCCACTTTCCGTGGCGGCGCAGGAAGCCGGGTGAGCATAGAGCCCTACACGCTAACTCGAGACTCGCTAGGCTGTAAACAAGTTCCATTCCAGGCACTCGAAATGGATTCTCCGTTGTTGCAAGTTACCAACCGGCCGACTCCCGAGAATAATAAAGTGAATCTAACACCATCCCGTAACCTTCCAAAGCACTACCGGGTTCTTTCCTCACCCTGCCC
>CABHPH010126765.1:0-19331 GCA_902168325.1 Peromyscus nudipes
GCTCGGCACCGACCTGTAAGCGCCCGCTCGCCCGCCCGCTCCCCGCCCCGGGCGGGCCAGCGTCCTGGGAAAGGGCGGGGCGCCGAGGCCTGGTCGGCCCGGGGCCGTGTGGCACCCGAAATACCGAAGCCCAGATTCACCCCACCCCCCAGGTCCCTCCCCAGCACCCTCGGGGAATCCCGGTGTCACCCTTCTTCAAGAGTTCCCCCACCCGAGGAAGCTTCCGGAGAGCATCTCTCAGTCAGCGCCCTCCCCCGTGGGCGGCTACTCACAATTAGCCATCCTAAAATACTCTTCAGCCCTTGTGAGTTGTGGCTTTTCCTAAATTTTTGACTCTCTGGGTTCCTCAGCTCAGAACAACTAGGTTGGTCTGTGTCCTGTGCGTCAGGCCTTGGAGGACGACGCCTGCTGGTTCTAGGACCCAGGCCCACTAGGTGGTCTTTCAACGTGTTTTTGTGGCCTTTCATCCTGCCCATTCTCTCCGAGGTTGTTAGGCTTCAGGCCTCAGATAAAGTCAAATATGCAGAGAAGGGCTCGGATCCTTAAAAAAAAGCTTTTAGTCCCATTGTCGACGTATTTTAGGACTTGATTCAGGCAGAAGGACCCACAAAAGATGTCTGCTTGAGGCAACAAGTTAGAGCTGATGTAGGCTGTATCCAAGATCCTGCAGTTTGACCTAGTAGTGTCTGAGACCTGTGAATGCAAAACATTCCTGAAACACTTAGGTTGTTAAACGAGAAGGGGAGAGCATCTACAGGGGAGAGGTGAGGATAAAAGCTTTCAGATTGCAGCCTGCCCTTGCTCAATTGTAATACAGGAGGCTAACACCCCCCCTTTTTTGCATAAGAAATCATTTCTACACAACTTTTTCCATTTTAAAAGTTTTTCAGTTGCACACCCCCTTAATTGCCAACCTGCCCTTGCTCCCTTACCCATCCTAACAGAAGAGTGCTTAATGCATAATGTAATGGATTGTGAAGTGCCATCACATGCCACACCGTCTTGAATTAGTTCCTTAGAATAAAAATCTCAAGCTAGGCATTATTGAACAAAATCTCAAGCTAGGCATTATTGAACAAAGGTTTTGATATGCAAAGGTATTGGATCAAGTCTTGGTATACCAGCAAAGAATGAGTGAACCAATTTGATGTGAGAATTAACAAAAACAAAACCCAGAAACCTTTGCAACTTGAGTAGCTGAGTGAGAGTACCCAAAGCTGTGTTACTTTGTATCTCTCATCACTGGCCAGGATAAATATTTTGCCATGTGTCGGTTTCACCTGTGAGAGTGTCTCTTTCTACTCTCTGTTACTGGGGTCTTGGTGTTTTTGTTACAAATTTGGAATTTTTCTGGGTCATAAATGTTTGGCTCTAGTCTGTCATCTTTGATATGTATTTTTTATTCTATTGTTTTTATTAGAATTTTTATACTTCATTAGACTCTGCCAATTTTGTAATTTTTTTCTCCTCCTCCTTAACCTGAGAAATTTCTAATTCTTCCACAGACCTGACAAATTTGATTGCCAACTGATTTTCTTATAACTTGATTTTTTAAAATGGCGTTTTCATCAGTAACACTTGTTTTGGTGCAAGGAGAGAAATTCTTTTACTATATTTTTCTCTAAATAGCTGCTTAGTTATTGCTACACCGGTTGTTAAGCGTCTCTTTCACTTTGGGAAGCTTACATTGCTGTATACTAAGTGTGTACACACACACACACACACACACACACACGTTTGTGTAGTCAGTTTATATCTGAACTCTCACTTTTTTCTACTGGTGCATCCTCCCATTTCCAAACATTTTAAATGTGTTGCTCCATGATAGAGTGTGGTACCTGCAAGGGTTAAATTATACTTGCTGGGTTGAAATGTCAGTGTGTTACTACCCCACCGGTACTCAGTTCATGGCCAAAGCCACTCCATGCCTTTTCAAGGATTCGTGTGCTCATTGTAAAGTTAACATCTAATTTTTATTTATCATTTATTACTGGTTTGTTCCTGTGTGTTTGTATTTCATGGGTTTTGTGTTTGCTGAAAGTGCACTCTTTTCTCCTGCCCTCTAATGTAGTGAGTAGGTTCCCCCCCATTGTCTTGTTTGACTCACTCATTCTGTTCTAGTACAGTTTGTTGGTGATGATGGTTCCTTAGGATTTTAGGTGTGTGTGCAATCTTATCACCTGTAAACTGGAGTATCCCCCTCCCCTTTTTAAAATCTGAATAACTTTTTTAAGCCAAAGGGAAAAGAATCAGAATTATATGTATTTCAATCTCCAGTAATCTGTAGTAAAGTTTACTTGTAAACATTTTATGTGCTTTTCTTCTTCTTCCTCCTCCTCCTTCTTCTCCTCCTCCTCCTCTTCCTCCTCCTCCTCCTCCTCCTCCTCCTCCTCCTCCTTCTTCTTCTTCTCTCTCTCTCTCTCTCTCTCTCTCTCTCTCTCTCTCTCTCTCTCCTTATTGGCATATGTTCATTGTGTATAGTTAGTTCTGGATTTCAGAAACATTTTCTTTCTTGTATATCATGTACTCTGACAGGGTAATTTGTTGAAGGAATATTGACCTATAATAGAAGTTGTCCAAAATGACTGGCATTCAAGCTAACTAAAGCAAAGTGGCTTTCTCTTACTCTGGAGAATGAATGAGTCGATGTTTATTTTTATTTTCCTTTCTGATGTTCTAAAAGAGAGAAACTGAGAATGATAACAAAATGAAAATGAATTTATAGTAAAAAGTGCTTAGGGTTTGCCAAATGGTATTTATTATGGCTTTACTATTATTAGATATGTGCATTTTAATTTTGTGTGTATGTGTCCTAGCATGAAGCATTGTCTTTCCAGAGAGGCTGTTTTGCTGTGGCACTTTATAAAGAGCAGGGTCACCGCTCTGTTTTTTGGGTTGAGAGGGAGAAATTATGCTGTTATAGCAGGTGGAGAGCATTTACCAGTGTGACCTGCTTCTGGACAGCTGCAAAGACTTAATAAACCACCAGGAAAGGTAGTTGTCATCCCTGAAGAGATAAGGTATGTACCCCAATTCACTCAGAGCGTCAGAGTGCCTGTTCCCTAAGTGCAGAACATAGCTCCCTGCATAACCTGGGCTGTTATTCATGCTTTGGACTAATTCACTGCAGACTGGATAAGCAAGTATGTCTTTATAAGCACAGTACAAAACTTTGACTTTCTCAGAAGACACATAATCTCACTGGCTTTGAGTTTTATCTCCTTAAAGACTAGGAATGGCATTGCTCAGTAAAATGGGGCCAAACCAGCTATGATTGTGTTCAGTACTAGAGAGCCTTTCCTAAGCTGTTTTTTAACTGCTTGCTTCCCCTGTATTCTGCATATGTCAGAAGTGGACATGGTTTGATTCGGAAGTGCTGCCTAATGATAGGAAACACACACAAACACACACACAACATCCAGGTTCTCTCAGCTGCCCTGAATGTTTTCACAAGCATGACAGCAGACCCTGTGGGCTTAGGGACTGCACTTGCTGCTTAAGGGCCTTCTGAGTTTTAGAAACACTAACTGCTAAGGTTTACTGACCTTCCGGCCCAGGGCAAGCCCTGTTCAGTTTAGCTGTTCCTAACTGATCATAGCTTTGTTGAGTAAGATGAACTGCTTGGGTTCCTTGTCATTTGTTAATGGTCTTATTCTTGTGCTTGAAGGCATTTGAGCCACTTAAAAACCACAAACAAATAATTTGCTTCCCTTTAGGCCTCTTGCCCAGTGAACACTAAGAAGTATCCTAAGTGGGCTTTTTTTTTCTTCTCCCCCCTTTTTTTAGGAAACAAAAAGTAGTTTGAATTAGTCATCTGATTTCAAATAAGTTTTATTTGAAAGCTTTATGAAGCCTAGGGGAATAGAAATATCTTGGTTATAAGAGTAAAAATCAAGGCAGTGTTTCATACAGAGATCTTTTGAGTAAAGAATGGGGTGGGCACTAACCCAGTTCAGGGTGTAAGAACAAAGCAGTGGACTCCAGCTCTGTCCATATATGATGCCTGCCATGTGCAGGAAGAACACTGTGCTGGGGAGGAACAGAAGGGCTGTCTCTCAATTCTGATATGGATAATTAGTAGGAGCAAAGAAAGGGGGACCCTGCCTAGAAACCGTGTAAATAGTACTTGCAGTCTCCATGGTCAAGAAAGCTTACTTGACCAACCCTTCTTTATTGCAGTGTTACATATTTTCAGGTGGGAATTTCCTTTTAAGTATCCTATGGACAGTTACTTGGCTGTGCTTACATTAACCTGGGATAGATTGCCTGGAATTAACAATAGGGGTTTCAGGAGTAGCTAGAGCTTCTGAGGTGTTTGCCCTGGCATGCAGGCTCATTCCTTTGACGGTCCTGCAGCCTTGGAGCTCTTTGAGGCTGGAGGACGAGGGTATCTATTTCAGTGATGATTAACATCCAGAGTGGTGAGATAGACACAGATAAGCAGAGTGTGTTTGTTTGTTTTAAAATGATTGCACCTAAGAGCTCCCCCCCACCCCTGCCCCGGAAAAAAAAAAAAAAAAAAAAGCATGAAGTTTCCTTTCCTAACTGAATGGAGAGGGCGTTGCTTACTGGTCTTTAAGGCCTAAACTGTGATTTTTTAGGAAACAGTTAGCAACTCAAAAGTATCCCAGGCTTTCTTCTTATCCCTCTGCCTTACCTGTGAGGAGTCAGCCTCCCCTTAGCTGCTTAGAGATTTCCTGTAGGGCTGTGTTATCTTAGTTCATTTAGAAAGGCCTTTAAAAAATTTTATTTGTTTTTAAATATGATGTGTGTGGGTGTATGCACATGAATGTAGGTGCCTGGGGAGGTCAGAGACATTGGATCCCTGGTGCCAGAGGGTGCTGGGACTGGACTCAGCTCCTTTGTAAGAGTTGTATGGGCTCTTAACCACGGAGCCATCTCTCCAGCCCCAGGCCCCTACATTCATGTGCATACTATGGTTTCTGAGTTAATAAAAGGAGGGTTCAGTTTACATGCTCACTGTAAATACACCTGCAGAAGCAGGAAATGGTCTGGTGCAGGCCCTACCTTCAGACGCAGACTGGAAGAGAGGAGGCCTCCAAGGCTGCAGGGATGAAGTACTCCCTGCCTTTCCTAGTCACCTGGCCTTTGAACCATAGGGTGACTTCTCTAACGTTCGAGGCAGAATCCTAGAGGAAACCAGACTCTACCGTCTGCAGTGAGTTCGTTTGGAAATCTAGATCCTTCATCCGAGTCAAGTTTGGGTTGAGCTTCTGAAGTCCAGGGGGCGGCAGATTACTGAAACATACAGGTTTTTAAATGATTACTTTTGAGTTGTTGACATAGAAAAGAATCTCCTTTGTATGAAGTCTTACCCTTAACTCTGGGTTGACCTTGGTGTTGGATTAGTTTCTGGTCCTGACTCCTAACTGTGGAGCAGGGAGAAATTCAAATTGACTTTCTTTGAGGCAGGTTCCGGTAAATCTTGAAAATTAACGTGAGAAGGATAAAGGGGGAAATGGATTATGAGTTTGGGAGGAAAAGCGGACTCCTCTGCCCCTATCTACAGAAACTGATTGTTGAGAAACTTTCTCTGGTGTACCCCGTCAGATGAGGTGGGCAAGAGAGGATTTGGATCACTTCCGAGGGAGTCTGCCTATTCTGCAGTCTTGTTCAGGTCAGTGGGCTCTGGTGGAATGCCACAGAGGCAAGATGGTGGTCCTAGTGAGGAGCGGCCATGTGAACCCCGGCTCCCAGGAGCACTCATCTAAACTGAGAAGGAGACTGTCTGGAAAAAGAATTGACCCCTTGTTGGAGGGTTGGCTGCCTTGGCTCAGCTGAGTCAGTTCTTCATTTTCTTCAGACTCTCCACATCGCCCTCCCTGGAAGAATGGGCCACCCAATGGGCCCCTGTCTGCCCCTCTTTAGCCTACAATTAATTGCCCACACATTCTTCCTTGTTCTCTTTCTTTTTTGGTATTTGACATGAGCTCAAATTGCTGAGAAAGGTGACAACTGTGAAATGAAGACAGGGCTTGGAGACACCTTAAAAAATACATGTGACGGCCATTAAATGACAAGAGCAGACTGCCAGGCCTTTCAAAACATCACCATGTCTGTTGACTTTCCAGTCCTTGTTCACAGCACCAAATTGGAGGTCAAAGAATCATAGGAGTTAGAGATGGGAAAGACATGTGGGGTCAGCTAGTTCACGCCTCCGCCCCCTGCCCCTTACTCCCAGTCATTCCTTACATGATATTTCCTCGTCAGCTCTTGTGCAGTTTTCACGGTCTTCGCGCAGCCCCAGCCATCACCTTCGGGATGATGTTGGAGGTTCTGTTCAGCTTCTCCGTGGTGAGGAGAGATACTGCCTCTGCCCCCAGTTGACATCCATGAACTCTGTTGGTGGTCTCGGTTGAAATCCTGAAGGCTCACTGAATCTCTCTCTGTTGCTTGGTAATGGGGCTTTCCCGATAGAGCATTAGTGTGTGATGTCACCAGCAAAGAGGAGTCCCTGCTGAATTAAGTCCTACATTTTTGCCTTTTTAATCTCTTGACCTGAAGGGAATTAGATATATGGACTAGGAACAGATGGCCAGTAATAATGGAAGTATATTAAATTGGAGTTTGATAAGAAATGTAATGTAGAAATTGGTGGATTTGCTAGGCACAGTGGTGCATGATTTTAATCCCAGCACTTGGGAGACAGAGGCAGGTGGATGGATCTTTGTGAGTTTGAGGCCAGCCTGGTGTACATAGAGAGTTCCAGGACAGCCAGAGATCTTGTCTCAAAAAGCCAAATAAATAAATAAATAAATAAATAAATAAAATAAAAAGAAAAAAGAAAGAAAAGAAAAGAGAAAAGAAAAGAAAAAGAATTGGTGGGTTGGGGCTGCTGAGCTGGCTCAGTGGGTGAAGATGCTTGCTGCCGGGCCTAATGGCCTGAGTTTGAGTCTCTGGAACCCGTATGGTGGAAGGAGAACCAACTCCCATAAGTTGTTCTCTGCCCTCTACGTGTATACCGTGGCAGTGTGCAGCCACACACATTCTCTCTTTCCCTCTCTTCCCCAGCCCCTCTCCCCCACTAAATGTAATTAAAAAATAAACATGAAAAATCCTGGCCCTGTCAAGTAGTAGGGCGCTGTTTTGGGAAACACAGGTTAGGGAAGAAGGAATGTTGCCTTACTGAGGCCAAGGTTCACTTTAAGCCAAATAGAGAGCAGCTGAGTTGGAGGTCGGCATCTTGGGGAGGAAACGCTGTTGTCTTTGTGGTTCCTTTACTTGGACAGATTTCAACAGTTACTTATTCATTTGTATATGCGGGTGTGCGTGCCATGGGCACCTGTGGAGTTCAGAGGACAGCCTATGGTTTTCTCCCTCTACCGTGAGGGTTCCAAGGATTGAACTCAGGTTGTCGGGTTTGATGGCAAGTGTCCTTATTCGCTGAGCCACTTGGCAGCCCTCCCCTTTGCTTTAAGGGGTCAGGGAGAGAGAAGTCATGCTCATTGGCTCCGTGGTTTGGAAAGGGAAGAGTCGTTTTTTAGAGGCCTCTTTGGAGGGCTATCCCGAACTCCCCCTTCTTGTCCCAGCAGCTGTTAGGAGCAGTCCGAAGGGGGTATTATGTTTCTTCTGGTAACTCTGCCAAGAATGAGAGGAAATCCACAATCTGTGGGGTTTGGGGGTTGGGTGGGGATAGGGTGGCAGGTGATGGAACAGGGAAATTAAATTGTTTTATAGTAAATACATTGAGATACTTTTCCTGGAGAGCAGTTTTACTGAAAGGAACAGTGTATTTCCCCTGTTCACGAACTTAATGAGTTCCTTTCTTTAGAAAAAAGGAAATAGTTTTCAGTACTTTTTCTTTCTTGTAGTTCTAGCTTTGACCTCCTAGTTCTTGGGTTTCCTTTAGAAAGTCTGTACTGAAAAGATGCATCAGGATATTCAGACGTCGGTGGTGTGTGCTCAGGACAGTGTGCTGTGGGGAGTGAAAGGCTGTGGGGAGAGCCTTTCACTCAGCCCTTATCCTGCCTACAGTTTGACTTTGTCATAGCAGCCTAGACACTGGAGATGGGAAATTGGCCAGTGCTGTATGTGTGGTTCACGCTCTCTCCATCCCTTTGTCCAGGCTAGTGGGACACTAGGGATTTTAAAGTCTGGGCACTTGGAGTGATTAATATGGAACACAGTTTTAAGATTAAAAACAATAAAAAAGTAATCCTGGGAAGCAAAGTGGTGTAATTATTCCTCACATTTCAGACGGGGAGTCCAGGGAAAAGAAGGCAAGCGAACAAAGTATAACTAAGTCAGCCTGTGCCTAATTCATGACTCAGAGGGGAGGCTTGTCCACACACACACACACACACACACACACACACACACACACACACAAATGGCAGCTTCTCTTTACTGTTGTTTATTCTCAGAAAAGTGATAGATCAGCCTTCTGAAAGTTACATTGTAGGGGCCATGGAAAACTAATTCTGTAATCAAATGAATGTGGGAAATGCTCTGCACCACACCCCCTCTCGGGGATCACAATGTCCATTGGTAAATTAAAGGCATTGAGAAGTCCTATAATAGAGGAACCTGCTTAATTTTGTTTTATCCTTCATTATCCAATATATTTTGAACATAAAAACTTTTTTCCTGCTTAATGTCTTTTAACATTTTGCTGAGCACACACTGGACAGGTGCCTTCAAGTTACAGAACCTGACAGTGACAGAAGAGACAGATGTGAGCATGGCTCACATTCTAAGCTTACACAGTGAAGGACAGGGGTTAGGTGCAGTGCTCCTGAAACTGCTGTGGGTGGCTTTGACTTTAGCATAGAATTTGGATATTTATGTTGAATTCTTTTTTCTTTTTCTTTTGTCTTTTTTTTCCCCCCCAAGACAGGGTTTCTCTGTGTAGCCCTGGCTGTCCTGGAACTTATTCTGTAGACCAAGCTGGCCTTGAACTCATAGAGATCTGTTTGCCTCAACCTCCCGAGTGCTGGTATTAAAGACGTGTACCACCACTGCCTCATGTTAAATTCTTAAAGATGTCATATATTGCATATGTATTGCTAGGAAGAGCTTAACATATTTTTTAGATTTATTCTTTATGTGTAAAAATGTTTTGTTTGCATGTATGTATGTGTACTGCATCCGTGTCTGGTACCTGCAGAGAGAGGAAGAGTTGTCAGATCCCCTGGAACTGGAGTTAGGGACAGTTACCATGTGGGTGTTGGGAACTGAACCTGTGTCCTCTGCAAGAACAAGTGTTCTTTGGTTTTTCAAGACAAGGTTTCTCCGTGTAGTTTTGGTGACTGTCCTGGATCTCGCTCTGTAGACCAGGCTGGCCTCGAACTCAGAGATCTGCCTGGCTCTGCCTCCAGAGTACCAGGATTAAAGGCATGCACCACCACTGCCCAGCAAAAACAAGTGCTCTTAATTGCTGCTGTCTCCCCAGCTCCAGGAAGAGCTCTTGAATCTACAGGTGTTGTTGGAAGTGAGACTTGCCAAAGGGAGAACATACTTTTGAGAACTCTTTAAATTAAAAAAAAAAAAAGCTTCCTTCCTTCCTTCCTTCCTTCCTTCCTTCCTTCCTTCCTTCCTTCCTTCCGTTTTGAGATAGGGTCTTGCTATGTCACTTATACTGGGGAGGAAAAATCAGGCTGATCTCTGAGCTCAGCCAGACTAACCTGCTCAGTGAGACCCAGGCCAGTGAGAGCTGAAAAGGCAAGATGGGCTGGGTGTGGTGGCTCAAACTTTGAAATTTAGCATGGGAAGGTGGAGGGATGGGTAAGGAGAAGCAGGGGGATCTCTGAGTTCGAAGCTAGCCTGGTTTACCTACCCGACCTGGTGGGGAGGGTAGTGGTGATTTGACTAGACTCTTGAAGAGACAGACGCAAGCTGGTCCTGCTGGTGCTGGCGATCTAGATGGGGTGCTTCCTAAGTTCTTTTTCTGCTTGTGATCCCCTTTTGCCTGTTAATATATAACCCTGGGTGTAAAAGTATATAAAATAGGTATATAAAGAAAAAGTTCATTGATATTAAGTCATAATGAAATGTACTCTAAAACAATTCTTTGTAAGATATGACTCTCATTTATTGAAATACATAATAATGAGATGGATTTTGCAGAAAGAATCAGGTGCAGGCTGAATATTTGATGCTGCAGCATGTAGAGCATCTTCAGTGTTTTCCAAGCTGCGTGTCATCTGAGTTTGTAATACAACTGTGCCCTGCTGTGCCTCAGTTTGTAATACAAAATGGCAAAAGTGTATTTAGGACCATTTTAGGAATTGTTGGAAATTCTACTATTGCCCCAAGCTAGAATTCACTTGATGATTGTGGATATATATTCATGTGGATGTGTATACATGCGTGTGCGAGTGTATTTTTGTGTGTATGTGGACATGTATGTGAATGTGGGTATACCCAGTGTGCAGATGGAGGCCAGAGGTCGACACTGGCTATCTTCTTTTCTCTCTTCACCCTGTTTTTGAGAGAGGATCTTTCCGTTAACCTAGTGTCGGAGCTGGACTGGCTGTCCTTAAGCCCCTGGGATCTACCTGTCTCAGTTAAAGCCCTGGCCAAGGTTTTATGTGGGTTCTAGGGAACCTGAACTTAATTCTTGAGTTTGCACAGCAAATACTTTATCTGCTGAACCGCCCCACCCTTGTGCTGGCGGTATGGATACTTCACGACACCCACTCCTAGATGGGTCTGGAGGTCTGAATTCAGGTCCTCATGCTTGTGTGTCAAGAATTTTGCCAACTAACCCATCGTCTCCCTAGCCCACTTAATGATTTTTTTTTTTAAATGAAACTTCAGGCAGTGGTGGTGCATGTCTTTAATCCCAGCACTCAGGAGGTAGAAGCAGGCGGATCTCTGAGTTTGAGGCCAGCCTGGTATACAGAGCAAGTTCCAGGACAGCCAGGGCTACACAGAGAAACCCTGTCTTGAAAAACCAAAAGAAAAGAAAAAAAAAAAGAAAAAAAGAAACTCAAGTTGGCAACTCAAACAGCAAATTTAAAAGTCAAGTATTCTAACACAATGCAATCCAAAGATACTTACATACTGAGGAATGATGGTAGAAAAATAGTTTGTTTTTGTTTTCTGTATTTAAAGCGTTATGTTTCTGTAAGAGCAGAAAGCTTTGTATATACAGCAAAAATAGTGCCGTTCATAACATGCAGTAGTCTTCCCTTTGAGCCAAGGTGCTTCAGGCAGCAGTGGTTGGTATTACTGCTGTGCCATGAAGGCATGCACAGTACAGAGAGCACATGCTGTATTCAGACCAAGGCTGCAGTGAAGTCACACAATGCAACATGGAACTGTCAGAACCACTCCTGACTCATCATGCATTTGACTTGGGATTAATTTGTGTTTGTTTCACATTTAGAAGCCTTTTACTGCTAGGAAATTTTCATGACTCCCACGTTGATTTGCACACTGGGTTGCAACACATGGTGTAAGGAGCTGTGGTGTCAAGCACAGGGTTAAGTGTGGAAGAGCAGCTTGCTGCAGCCCCATAGTGTAGAGCATGGATGTGAGATGTATAAAGGGGGTTGGCATTAGGGGACCTCTGGAGGAAGATATAGGGCATACTTGTCAGCTCCACGCTGTCCTGTGCATGGTCTTGTGATGTTGACACGTTTCCTGCCGATTTACTTCACCCTAAATTATGGCTGCAGTAAATTTAACACGATTTAATAATATTTCATAGAGCTTTTCAGAACCTTAATTATAGCTATCTGCTGTCGGATGCAAGTCCAGAGGGAGATCACAAGTTTCTCACTGAGCTGCTTGCACTCTTGGAATGAATGGGTAGAACTGATGTGCACGGGCATTGTGGGGAAGATCTGCTTTCTGGAGAGGGAGAAATCGAGGAGAAGAAGAGGTGGTGCTAGGTAAAACCCAAGCCCCCAAACTTCACTTTACAGAGCCCGTGTCTCTCTCATTGGCTCAGTGCCTGTGGGTGGCCTTGTTCCACATTTGTTCCTTCTTCCCAAGTTCCAAAAGAGCAGCCTTGCCTGTTACTTCAAGATGGGATGAGGAGGAGAGAGGTCAGTGTTCTGGGAGTTTTCTGATCCTGAAGATTCTGTAGACTTCAGATCTTACACACACACATACATACTCATGCACACATACATGCACATTCACACTCACACACACATACTTACACGCATACTCAAACACACACGTCTCCCTCCAGCCATTATTCTTCAGACTAGGTTTGCTTATTTGGGGGGAGTGAGATTGGAGAGGGGAAATAAAAGGTCTGTAAGACGAGTTGCTAAATGGTCTTATTAATAACCCCCTCCCCCAAGACAGGTATTGGAGTTTAAGCTGAAAGATCAGAGAAAGAGAACAAACCACAGCCAACCTCACCTCGTGGAACTCCTTAGCTGATCCTGTTTCCTCAGACTGAGTCCTCACAGGAATGGATCTCAGCTGAACTGCTTAACAGCCTCTAGTTCCTGGTCCTCATGCCTTATATACCTCTCTGCTTTCTGCCATCACTTCCTGGGATTAAAGGTGTGTGTCCTTCCCAAGCAAGACATGAGATCTCAAGTGCTGGGATTAAAGGCGTGTGCCACCACTCCGGCTCTGTTCCCAGGGTGGCCTTGAACTCAAAGAGATCCAGATGGATCTCTGTCTCCCAAGTGATAGGATTAAGGGCTTGTGCGCCACCATTTTCTGGCCTCTATGTCTAATCTAGTGGCTGCTCTGTTCTCTGATCCCAGATAAGTTTATTAGAGTACACAATATATCAACCACAAAGGTCATTGTAGATAATGTCCTTGCTCATTTCTGCTCCTCTGGACTCACTTGCCAAGATTTTAGGGGGCCAGGTAGCTTACAATGGGTGCGTGTTATATTTTTTTTGTTGTTGTTGTTGTTGTTTTGTTTTATTTTTTTTATTTTTATTTTTTATTTTTTTTGGTTTTTCGAGACAGGGTTTCTCTGTGTAGCTTTGCTCCTTTCCTGGAACTCACTTTGGAGACCAGGCTGGCCTCGAACTCACAGAGATCCACCTGGCTCTGCCTCCTGAGTGCTGGGATTAAAGGCGTGTGCCACCACCGCCCGGCTACTTTTTGTTTTTTTTAAGACAAGGTTTCTCTGTGTAGCTTTGGTGCCTGTCCTGGATCTCTCTCTAGATCAGGCCGCCCTCAAACTCACAGAGATCCGCCTGGCTCTGCCTCCTGAGTGCTGAGATTAAAAGCGTGCGCCACCACCGCCTGCCTGTTGTATTGTTTTTGTTTAAAATAGTTCATGCACCCAGGAATTCAGTGAAACTCTAAAGATGACTAAGTGTCTGAAAGCTGAGGTGGAGGGGAGCAAGTGGAAAAAGGAGCCTGAGGCAGGAGGAGGAGGGCTGGGAAAATGGCCGTTCAGCCATGCCCGTGGGCCATGTTAGAGACATTTCCTTGCTTTAACAGCCATGGGGAGATTTACTTATAGGGCACTGATCGGTGTTCTTTGAGAGGAGCAATGGTTAGCCAGTGGCCTTTATAGTTTTCCATGGCGCACCAGCCTCTGTCTTTTCAGGCACTTTTCTTCTGCCTGCTTCTACTCTCTCCCTTTGAGTGGATGGTGGCACACGCCTTTAATCCCAGCACTCGGGAGGCAGAGCCAGGCAAATCTCTGTGAGTTCCAGGCCAGCCTGGTCTACAAAGCAAGTTCCAGGACAGGCTCCAAAGCTACACAGAGAAACCCTGTCTCGAAAAACCAAACCAAAACAAACTTGTTCACATCCTAAAGCACCATTAATATACATCTTCCGATCTGTTATCTACGGAAACTTAATTTTATATGGTAATTTTTTCTTAGTCTTACAGTTGTCATTGAGTATTGTACAACAGCTGTTTCCATCTTTGGAGTCTTCACACTTGTTTCCAGTGGTTGTACATGGTCTGTTCCGTGGTGTTAGTGTGCTCTTCCCTCCCACAGGCAAACATTTGGGCTGTTTCCAGCTCAGACACTGTAAAATGTATTTTTCATCTGAGTTATTCGTTTGTAATACAATGCTCATAGTGGAAATTCGAGATCAGAACACAGTACCAGCAATGTGTAACCAAACCTAAGTGCTTATAAAGTCAAAGGCTTGTCAGGTTTTCCCACTTAATAGATGTGAGGCAGTATTAATAATTGTTTTAAGGTATGTTTCTGTAAACTAGTATTCAGGAATGCTTTTCTCAGTGTTTCTTTGTATGAATCCCACGTGACTGTTCTTAGGCTGTGTGGGACATGGATAACTGGATACTAGAGATGGGTGTTTTGGTGGATTTTTATCAGCTCCCTAAAAGTTGTAGAGATTAAAGAAATTTGTGTTTACAATGTTAATTTCCCTGACTCTGTTGTTTACCTTTGAATTTCTTTTTCCCACCTGTTAGCATTTCAAGATTAATAGAATCAACTTACACACTTTACAATTCATACATTTTGTTTCTGCTTTTCTTTGGAGTGTGAGTATATTTCATTTTCTTCTGCCTAAACTATCTTAAATGTACCCCTCCCCCTTTTTTTGAGATGAGATGAGACAAGATCTTGCATATAGGTACGACTGACCTGGAACGCACTACATGATCCAGGCCACCTTTGAACTCACAATAAATCTTCCTGCCTCAGCCTTTTGAGTGTTAAGATCATAGGCTTATGTTATCATGTCCAACTCAACTTCCTGTTTTTTTTTTTTTTTGAATTTACTATATTGTAGTATGAAATGGCCATCTAAATTAGTTTTTTTGTTTTGTTTTGTTTTTTGCTTTTGCTTTATCGGTACATGTTCAGTTTTGTTAACAGTATCATTTATTTTTACTTTTTCCTTTATACTAAGGATTAAACCCAGAGCCTTACAAATGCGCATATATTCTACTGCTGAGCTACCCTCGCCTTACGTCACACTGCTCTGCGTCCAAGTGCCTAGAACTTTAGGGGACATTTTTTCTCTTTTTTAAATATTACATTGTAGAAGAATAGGGAAAATATATAAAAGCACAAATATCTCATGATTAAATAAGTTATTAATCTAGAGGAAGCTGAGTGAAAGGCAAATGGAAGAAGGGACCCTTGATGAGGATTAGGAGGACTCATTTTCATACTGTTAACCTTCTATGCTATGTATCTCTGTGTTTTTTAAAATGCAGTCCTGTTGGCTGGGCGTTGGTGGCGCACACCTTTAATCCCAGCACTCGGGAGGCAGAGCCAGGCGGATCTCTGTGAGTTCAAGGCCAGCCTGGGCTACCAAGTGAGCTCCAGGAAAGGCGCAAAGCTACACAGAGAAACCCTGTCTCGAAAAACCAAAAAAAAAAAAAAATGCAGTCCTGTACATTCATGACTTTACAGATCAGAAGGATTATTCTGTACAAATAAGTAAGGCCAGAGCTTGAAATGGATTAGACATCTTTCTGCTTGCCCAAGCTGTCTTTTCAATGTGTGTCGGTTAGGCTCTGGAAACAAAGACTTTTGTTTGCTGGCTAATGTAGATGCAACCAACCGTCTTATTAAATAAGAAACACAGAGCCAATGTAAAGATAAAAGCCCAAGAGGTCAGAGCTAAGAGTCTTACCCACTTGCTTCAGCCAGCCTCTTCAGCCAGGAGACCTCTCCGAAAAGGAGCTAGTTCCTGTCTGTTTGTCTTTAAATACACTCTCTGTTCTGCCTTCTCATTGGTTGTAAACCCAACCACATGACTGCCTCGTCACTGCCTGTCTGTACAGACCTCCAGACACACATTGGAGCGTGTGTCTCCAATGCGGTTGTATCCTTGAACACACAGAGATCTACCTAGCTCTGCCTACCAAGTGCTGGGATTAAAGGCGTGCGCCTCCTCCAGCAAATCCCACCGGCATGCACCACCACAACCGGCTTTCGCTATGGCTTGCTAATAGCTCTGACCTCTAGGCAACTTTATTTATTAACATACAAATAAAATCACATTTCAATACAAATAAAATCCCACTATAAAGTAAAGGGTGGTATATATGAAGGTGTAAGTAGAGACAGAGAGAAATGTGTGTGTCTCCTTTGGTCAGTGCATTCCTAGGCAGATCTAGTAGTTTCCACTGTGTGTCCCAAGCAGTGTACCTTATGCGGTCAAGTGTTTGAAGCCATGGAGACACAGATAGGCAGGCACCTCAAATGGAACTTTCAGATTCCTGCCCAGGATTTCAAAATTCTGGCTAAAAATGTCCTCTCAAAAGGCCTTTGCCGGGCGGTGGTGGCGCACGCCTTTAATCCCAGCACTCGGGAGGCAGAGCCAGGCGGATCTTTGTGAGTTCGAGGCCAGCCTGGGCTACCAAGTGAGTTCCAGGAAAGGCGCAAAGCTACAGAGAGAAACCCTGTCTCGAAAAAACCAAAAAAAAAAAAAAAGGCCTTTGAACTCTTCTCCGTCTTCACATCCCAGACTATACCACTCTTCCTGATGGTGTGCACCCCTGTCTCTTCCTGCTCTTACCCTCTTTCTTCATCCAGACGTCCATTACTCAGTCAACAGCACCCCTGTCTCTTCCTGCTGTTACCCTCTTTCTTCATCCAGACGTCCGTTACTCAGTCAACAGCACGCCTGTCTCTTCCTGCTCTTACCCTCTTTCTTCATCCAAACGTCCATTACTCAGTCAACATTTTTTAAATGAGAAGTTGAAGACATGGAAAAGAATTGTACACTGAACATTGGTTCCCAGCACCCACATGGTGACTTACAGCTGTTCACAACTCCAGTTCCGGGGATCTCATGTTCCCTTTGGTCTTTTCAGGCACCAGATATGAACACGGTACACATATATGCAGGCAGGCAGGCAGGCAAGACCATTCGTACTCATAAAAACATAAAATAACCCCCTGCCAGACCTTTTGCTACAATGGCTGTGCCATTTTTTTCTCCCATCATTAAATAGAAAACTCTTATTGGTCCTTTAAAGATGTATGAACATAGAGGCTAAACATGGTGGTACTTGACTGTAATCCCATCCCTTGGGGCTGAGGGAGACTGAATCAAGGCTAGCTTAAACGTGAAGAGAGAAATATTTCTTCATTTGAGTACTTGCTATGTTCTTCATTTTGATGGCATAGTTTTTAATTTTGATAAGTCTAATTTATTAGCTTTTTTCTTTTATGTTTTTGCTGTGTCCTAAGAAAGCTTTGCCTACCCCCCCTCCCCGCCAGATAGATAAGTGTCATTTTCCCCAAATAGATGGATTTATTCTAATAGCTTTACATTTTAGATTTTGTGTTTAGGTTTATTATATATAAACTTCCTGTTTGGTGTGAGGTAGGAGTAAGGCAGGTTTCATCTTTTTCATGTGGATATCTAGTAGTTTCAGTACTTGAAAGTTAAAAAAAGATTTATTATTATGTCACCCTCTTAGTGCAGTAGGCAGCATGTCAGGCTCATGTACTGTCTTTAGTGTGTGTGTGTGTGTGTGTGTGTGTGCACGTGTGTACGCGCTCACAGTATGATGTGGGCAGGTGCACACATGACGTGTGGAGGTCAGAGGACAACGTTTGGGAGTCTGTTCTCTTCCTTTACCACAGGGATCAAACTCAAGTTAGAAGGCTTTTGCGGCAAGCGCTTTTTGCCCATGGAGCTGTCTCATTGGGTCTAGCACTTCTTTTGCATGTTTTTCACTAGATTGTTTTGCCATCACCATAGACACTTGTAGCAGTTTAAAGTATAGACTTTCTGCTTGGATTTCTTGACCAGCACGCATGGAGATAGGAGTTATTACTTCTGATCCCATAATCCCTTTAACCTATATTTGGTTCTATTCTGGATGTTCCCAAGGCCTGACTCAGTAAGTCATAGACTCTTCTCTCACTAGCAACGAGTTACAGTGATTGAGGTCTCTGTTCTGTTTGGACCTAGGATGACCAGCATCCCAGTAAAGGACCGAGTGAAGGTGTCTCAGAACTGGAGACTGGGGCGCTGCCGAGAGGGGATTCTGCTGAAGTGGAGATGTAGGCAAGTAGCTTCTTGATTTTCTTTCTTTCTTTCTTTCTTTCTTTCTTTCTTTCTTTCTTTCTTTCTAAGATGTATTTGTTTTTATTTTATGTGTATAAATTTTTTGTTTGTTTTTGTTTTTTTGAGACAGGGTTTCTCTGTGTAGTCCTTGCTGTCCTGGAACTAACTCTATAGACCAGGCTGGCCTTGCCTTGAACTTGGAGATTGACCATCCTCTGCCTTCTGAGTGCTGGGATTAATAGGCATGAGCCACTATGCCCTCTCAGTTACAGTTGTTGTTTTTAAAATGTTATCTCTAGGGAGTTAATTCTCCTCTTGGGTTCTGTTAAACTCTTCTTCATTGATTTTTTTTTGAGGGCGGGGCAGGCGGGGTGGTGGTCATGATGCTGGGCTCAAAACCAGGACCTAGTCCCTGTTTGGCAGGTGCTTCACAACTGAGCTACATGTCTAGTTCCATTTCTTCTAATTTAGTAGAAGGCTAAATAGGGGATTGGAAGATGCTCAGGAGGAAAGCCTGACAACCTGAGTTTATTCCCTGAGATCTACATGGAGAGAAGCAACTCTTGAAAGTTAGCTTCTGAACTCCACATGCGTGCTCCATGGTGTACATGTACATGCCTTTGTACACATACAAAGTAAAGAAGGAAAATGTAATTTTTTTAAAAGGCAAAATGGGATATTAGAGACATGTGAATTAGGACTTAGGAAAAGTGCCGGTGTGTATGTGTGGTGTGCATTTATGTGTGTGAGTGTGAAGCCAGTGCTTGGGGGCTGAGAGAGGACGCTCGGTGCCCTGCTCTGTCTCTGTCCATCGTAATCCCTGGAGAGAGGGTCTCTGGATCTAGAGCTAGGCTAGTAGCTGTCAGGTCTCAGTGATCCCCCTGTCTCTACTCCTCACCCCACAGTGCTAGCTGACTCTTTACACAGGTGCCAGAAATTTGAAATCAGTCCTTTGTGCTTGTACAGAAGTGCTTTCCACAATGAGCTTTCTCCTTAGCGCCCAGCGCCATACAGTTTTGATGATTGTTACAGCACACTGAGGCCTCATCAGTGTCAAAGCACTTCATGATTTTTATTTGGCTGGCACTTTACCCAAAAAGTGCTTCTTGGTTGAGTTCAGTGGATTGGGAGCTTTGTGACTTTCCATTCTGGCTGACCCATCCCTGTGCTGATAGATAAGGTACACCTCTGTCTTTGGTGACTGTCTTAGTGGTTGTTCTATTGCTGTGAAGAAACACCATGACTAAAGCAACTCTTTTAAAAGAAAGCATTTAATTGGGGGCTTGCTTACAGTTTTAGAGGGTTAGTCCATGATCATCATGGCTGGAAGCAGATAGGCATGGCACTAGATCAGTAGCTGAGAGCTTTACATGCTGATCCACAGGCAGCAGGCAAGAGACAAGGGCGGGGGGGGGGGGGG